>JAODIE010000005.1:2282794-2294993 GCA_027575565.1 Diploeciton nevermanni
TTTAAAATCTAAATCACTATGAATATAACTAACTTCTATAACGTACTACTAATCTATATTACTACTACTACTACTACACTATCTATTATTACTGTCGTGTGACAAATGTAAATGAAGTTTACTATTTCCAAGTCAACTACCACATTTACCAAATGATATTCACTTAATCAAAATCTTCGAGTTTTGCGGCGCGCCGGTGTGGCACTTGGTTCACCAGGAATGGGCAACGAATGATCGAACATCATCCAATATTGCATCCCAGCATAGCAGACACATAGATGGACATTTGTACAGTTTCTAGACATGCCAAATTTTAAGCAGATGCCATTGGGACAATAAGAGCATTCATTCCAAAACGATCATGCAAGAAGTGTAGCCATTGTTTGCATTTATTGCACTTTTTACTTTCTCTGCATCTTCTTCCAATATCTTGACTTTGGTTTATGACTTTTTATTCACTTTACATGATGCACAAGCTACGGACAATCATTAGTTTGTCTCTTGATTCGATTCAGTTGCGAAATGTGCAATACGAAGAGAGAAAACACTGAAAAGATGACTAAAACCGATAAACGTGTTTTACAATAAACTCAGCTGGTAAATCAAACAGCAAACATCGAAGAATTTTAAATAACATGTAATTAATATTGATTTTAATTGCAGGTGTTTTTAATCTCACACTGGTCAGAAGCCGTACTTTAATCACTATGCATGAATTAACAGAATATTAACAGTTTTAAATCGTTATGAAAACTTGAACATAAAATCTTAAATGTATGAAAGCAGTAGTGTCGTTATCGTCTAGTATCTCAATTAATTCAGTTTGATTTCAGTTGTTATGTTACAACACTCAAAACATGAATCAAATACCACACTCTACAACCGATCGAAAGTAGAATTTGTTGCGGTCACTTGCACTTTACATTGTATATAATTAACTTCAACTTCCACCGGATCAGAACTTATGTGCTTGGTGACAATGAGTATTTTTACTAGAGAGCGGCGTTGTACACGCCATTGTACTTGAGGTACATTAGATCACAAGTAAAAAAGCGAACGCAAAAGACAAACCATATTTATCGACTCTATTATCTCAAAATTGCCTACGTGCACATATTATATAAACTAAATAAACTTCTTTGATAAAGTTTATATTGCAGAAGACATCTACGTAAGTATAGTCCTTAAACTGTTGGTGATGTTTGTGTTTCAAACAATTTTTGAAGTGATATATAAGCAATGCTTAATTGTACCACAAATGCCAGATGAACTTATTTTGTTCGCCGCATATATGACATGTTAAAGCGCATAATGCAAAGCTAAGAGCAATTCATTGTTTTAAAAACTTTCTGTGATAATTAACAATCATTATGAAAATGCAATAATGAAAATGGTGTGTCTTGTATTGGCGTAAATTGTTTCAGATGTACAAGTGAACCATTATCGATAAACGACGTAAGGTTCTAAGAAGCAAACATTGAAAGAGGTATAATTACAATTTAGACGTTCTATCGACTTACACCGATTGCACCCGAATGCACTCACATTTTCATTGCGTCCGAACGCTGCAGCCTGTTCTGTTGCTGTTTCATTTACGTTGTCTACGCCCTAATCGATATATTACTCTGACAAATATTAACACAGAAATGATGTCGACATATATTAGCAAGATACAGATCGATTGTTGTTATATAGACTGTAGACATGATGATTATACGTAGTGCGGAATGATCTTATGTTTTGTATTAAGTATGATTAAGAAATAAATGTAAAGTACTTACGAAATGCTCTCTAATTACGTACGTAGTTTGACCAATCCTTTAAGAATCTCTTTTGCTTGTCGCCGCATTATTTTCCCACTAGGTGTCAATGGCATTTGATCGAGAATAATAACACCAGCTCGAAGGCGATTCCTCTCGTCCACCCGATCCTCTACATACTGCTCTAATTCATTTGCGGTCACGCTGGCACCGGCCATCAAGGTAACCCCAGCAGCTGCGTGATTGTCTTCGGTTGGATGCGAGATGCCCACTACAATAGCCAGCTCGACTGCGGGATGTGATTGCAGGATGGCTTCCAGTTTGGCGGGGACAATGTGCCACGATTCATATTTGAACATTTCTTTGATACGATCCGTTAGGAATAGACACAAATCGTCGTCGAAGTAGCCGAGATCGCCGGTTTTTATAAAGCCATCTTCGTCCCAAACCAAGGACGAGTTTTGGTTGTAATAGCCATTCATTGGGTAGGGGACTTTTATTCGGAATTCTCCTTCTTGATTTAGAGGCAGAGGCTCATTTGTCTCTGGATCTACAATCTAGGCAAATAAGGGGTAAATATCAATCTAGTTATAGAAAGAGTCCTACTTTCGCAATTCGATTCGACGTTAGAACTCCAACTGAATTAAGTTTATTGTAATTGTCGTCTCGTTTGGGAAACATAGATATAAAACCAACTTCTGTTTGACCATATGCATTGATAACTAAGCATGAAGGAAGTGCATCTCTTAAACTTTGCATATAATTTGGTGCGATTGCAGATCCGCCCATTATGCACATTTTTAACGAGGAATTTCCATTGTTCTTTTCCAAATAAGGAATACTTTTGATAGCCTGAATAGGAGCAAGGAACGCAACCTTAATCTAAAACCTTCAAAAATTACCATCTTCCCATTCGAACACTTTTAAATCACTTGCCTTGTACTTTCCAATATAGTCACCTATCAATTTAGGATCAAAATGACTACACACAATTCGCTCCATTCCACTATAAAAACAACTAGTCTGGAACATAACAGCAGATATCCAATACAAAGATGAATAAATCAAAAATCTGGGCTTTTCTATTTTGAAGGCAGAAATATTATTAATGGTTCCCATGATAAAATAATGATTTAAACAAATTCCTTTTGGGAGGCCAGTAGTACCACTACTAAATAGAATAACGCAGGTTGCAGTAGGGTCTTCAATAACAACAGGTTCAAAACTATCCTCTGCATCTAACCGTGTATCAACCATTGATGCGAATGTTTTATATTGATTTGATTTATTCCTGGCGAACGTAATGATTTCGTATTTAAATTTCAAAGTACTGAGTGCTTTAGTAAGCATCTCTTCACTTCCATTTGAAACGAAGATTAACTTGGGTTTTACAAGGTTCATCAAATGGCGTTGATCATCAACAGATATAGTTGGATCAGTTGGGGCTATTGTAAGACCAAGGAAATGGCCCGCTAAGTAAGGTACCGAACTGTGTAAATGATTATAGCTGCAAATTGTGATCACATCTCCTTTTTTAAGACCCATTTCCTTCATTTTGATTGCTAAGCGAATACTACGGATGAGAACAGACTTGAATGAATCACGATGTGCTGTTTCAGCATCAATCTGAAAAACAGTAAAACATTGCGATAATATTTCGTGAAAGTAATGATTTCTTTTATTGCTTATTTACTCTTCTGTTACTACCTTAGGTCTACGTGCTTGAATAATCTTTGTCTATTTTCATAAGGAAGACTTACTTGCGCAATCAATCCAATCTCAGCCGACTTCTTCATACTATGAAACAAGACATATCCAACACCACGATCATCTAATTCATTATTCAATGTTTTTGCGTGAATTTCCTTTGTTTCTTCATTGAAGTAATGTCCATAGGCCGTCATTCTTTCAAGTAAGCAATTCTTGCAACAACTTTTCAGAATAAATTTCACACAGGTGACATTAACTTGTTCGATGTGCTCAGCAAACAGGGTTTTATATTCATGTACCATTGTATTCTTGACAGTGCAGCACGAACACTCATTAAATTCCACACGCCAATACTTTGCAATTCTGCTAAATAACGTAACGATGGTATGATTACAATTTAATGGTATACTTATATCATGACTAGGTTTCAACTCGTTTATATCTGAAATTAATAACTAATGAAGGATCAATGATGAGACAAATATAGCGTGACCATTCTGAGCAGAGGAAACAATAAACAGTTCAGATTGTTATTAATAAATTATAGTCATGTAAAGAAACAATCGTTAAAGTGATGATAAAGTGATGTTATTATTTATTTATTCCCCTGTGATTACCTTGCTTTCCAATGCTTGAATAATCTTTGTAGATTTAATCTCTAGTGAATTCCCTCTTCATAAATTATTTCAAAGTGACCGTAAAAACTATTACTAAACATTTGTTCATTTACATTCATATTAATTAATTTACATACAACACATATGGACTCTTTTTGCTTTGTTATAATTAAATAGTTTTCTAGTCTTTAATGCTTTGCTTTGTCATAACCTCTCTCAACTCTCTGCGCTTAATCTTCCCAGTTGGGGTCATAGGTAATGAATCTTGGGGCACAATTCTAACGCCCGCCCTTAAGCGATTTCTCTCGTCGACGCGCTCCTCAACGTATTGTTCCAATTCTTTGCTAGAGACACTTCCGTCAGGGAGCAGCGTGACGATGCCAAGCGCGTGGTTGCCTTCAATAGGATGCGGCACACCAATCACAACCGCCAGCTCGACCGCAGGATGACTTTGCAATATTGTCTCTAATTTTGAAGGCACGATGTGATACGCCATATACTTGAACATCTCCTTTACGCGATCGGTCACAAACAAGCACAGGTCCTCGTCGAAACAGCCTACATCCCCCGTCTTCATGTATCCTTCAGTGTCCCACACATCGGAGGAATCACGCTTGTAATATCCGTTAATGGGATACGTTGGTTTAATACGAATTTCACCTTCGTAATTTAGAGGGAGGACTTGTTCAGTATTCGTATCAACAATCTATCAAAGATAACAGTGATGGTTAGGATTTTTGTAAGTAGAAATTGACTTACTCTGATTTTAAGACCAGGAATAGGTTGTCCACATGACTTTAGCTTCTCGTAGTTAGTACTCTTTTCTTTGAAAACAGAAATACATCCTATTTCTGTTTGACCATAACTGTTACCAATAATAGCTTGAGGAAGATGGTTTCTTAATGATGTCAAATAGTTGGGTGATATTGCACCACCCGCAATCATCATGTATTTAAGACTTTTACCTTTCTTGGAGATGTATGGAATTATTTTGATTGCCTGGACTGGAGCAATAAATAAAAATGACACTTTATGCTTATCAATAACATCCCAGATTGTTTCTGGTTCAAACGAAGGACACAAAACTCTTTGATTTCCATGCATTAGTGAAGCGGTAATAATTATTATTGTTGATATCCAATAGAGAGAAGCTAAGCTCATAAAAGTTGTCCTTCCATATTTACAACTATTAATTCCATTAGCTGAACTTATAATAAACAAATGATTTAAGCAAATCCCCTTTGGCATGCCAGTAGTGCCACTACTAAATAAAATCAGTGCTGTTTCTGTTGGGTCCTCACAATGTACTGGAACAAACTCATTTTCACCATCTTTTTTCTCCAAGAAACTGTTAAAAGTCCTAAGCTTTGATTCCTCTTCAAATGAAATAACCATACAGTTGAAATCAGTATTTAACATTGCATTCTCAATCAATTTCTCGCATTCTCCAGACGTGAATATCAATTTGGGTTTTACCATTTCAAGCAAATATCGGGTATCCTCAATGGATAAAACGGGATCAGTTGGGGCTGTTATTGCTCCAATAAAGTAAGCAGCTATCAAAGGGACAACTGCATTCAAATGGTTGTTTGAACATATCGAGATAATGTCGCCTTTCTTGATTCCTAATTTTTGCATGAAAATCGCAATTCGAATGCAGCGAGATAAAAGCTTTTCGAATGTGTCTTCAAGCCCGGTTAGTGAATCAATCTGTTGGATATTAATTTATAAGGTGAGCTTATATTAGACAATTATTTGATCGAATTACTTGAGCTACGCGTTTGAGTTGTGACCATTTCCTCATAGAATCAAACAAATGGTATCCTATTCCTCTTGGATCCAAATCAGATATAGATTTCTGCCCACCATGGATTATTTTACTCACTGGATCGTAGTGTAAAGTAGAGATCGACATTGTAATTACCAATTTTAATTATCAATGATGATTGGTATTGCGTGCACCTTTATATATGCCAATTATTTGTAAATAATAGAGTTTGCTTTCATGTTCTCTACAAAGCATAAGTTATTCTCATTAAACATGTATCAATGTTCAATAAATACTTTGTTTTCCCCACAGTTTTACCACAAATGGTAATTTAATGATCTTGTTTACAGGCTAGTGTTGTAAATTTCAAAGTGTATTGATGATTTAGACAATATTATATTCATTATCTACACTTACATTAATTTCTAGACACGTGTGTGTAATTTGAAGGTAATAGACAAATCAACGTAATTCATTTCGCGAAAAATGTCAAATATTCACTGACATCAGTAAAAATGACATTTAAATAAAAGTTATAAATTTAGATCTCTCCAGTAAGTATCTTATTTTTGAGCACAAGTTTCATAATCTTCCCAGATGGAGTATACGGGAACGAAGTCAGAAAGCGAATGCCTGCTCGTAATCTGTTTCTGTCATCCACGTGCTGCTCCACAAATGCAACTAGTTCATCTTCAGTGACAGTTGCGCCTGGTTGTAATACTATCAGTCCCATAGGATGATCTCCATCAGCCTCATCCGGGATGCCAATCACTACTGACGAAGCGACTTGTGGGTGTGAATTGAGAATACCTTCGATTTTCGCAGGTACAATATGAAATCCTTGAAATTTAAGCATCTCCTTGGCACGATCCACAATATGGAAACATAGATCTTCATCGTAATAAGCAATATCTCCTGTTTTTATCCAACCATTATCATCAAAACCCTCTGTAGAGTCTCTATTGTAATATCCTCGCATTATACCTGGATAGGTATAGCGCAACTCACCATTTGCATTGGGACCTAGGACTTCATCTGTTTCAGGATCAATAATCTAAAACTTTTCTTTAGTATCTTATTTAGTAATGATGAGATGTCTATGGTTTACTTTGTATTTAAATCCCAGTAATGGCCTCCCTGCAGATGTAGGTTTACTAAACCCTAACAAAATATCTCTCCTATCTCCAGGCATAAACATGGTCACCATTCCGGATGCTTCCGACTGTCCATAACCGAGATGTATATGAGTCCCAGGGAGCAAATCACGCAGTTCTAAAATATTTTTAGCTGACATAGGCCCACCAGCAATGAGAATATCAGATAAACTAGTTGTATCCAATCCATCAGGGCGTCCTGTTTTCAACAAAGCAATCGCTGAGGACGGACTCATAAAAGTCATTGTAATCCTAGCATCATTAAACATTTGCCAGCAATCCTTAGCACTAAAATGATCACTTATACAACGTAATTTTCCATAGATCAACTCCGTAGCAATGAATATTATCGAGGAAACCCAATAAGTTGTGGCGAATGTAAGCAATCTACCTAAGTTCATCCCACTAGTTGCCAGTATATTACTCTGGGCAAATATTCCATAGTGGCTTATTTGAATACCCTTAGGAAGACCAGTTGTACCACTGCTGAAGAGGATAACAGCAGTAGTATTCAAATCATCAACTGTATGTGGTTCATAGTCATTTGTATCATTTTGATCAGAAGAAAACTCTTTTAAGTTACTAAACTTGTTACTTTGCCCAATTATTATTATTTCGCACTGTAATTCCCTGTCATTTAGAGCGTTTTCAACGAGAGCCTCGCATTTCTGATCGGCAAAGATCACCTTGGGTTGTACTTGTTTCAAGAGATAATTCATATCCGCCGAGGTAAACGTAGGGTCCACTGAAGCTACCACTGCTCCAGTCATGTGCGCAGCTATGTATGGTATATAATTATCCATGGAATTACTGGCACAGATTGAGATTACATCCCCAGGTTTGATTCCTTTCTTGCGCAATTCGATCGATGTGTTTATGCATCGAGATAGAACGCTACCAAAAGTTTCGGTTGCGCCAGTTTGAATGTGATACTGTAATGAAAGTCGATATGAAATGTGAAAGGTGAGACAAGTGATGGAGGAAAGTTTACCTGTGCTTGTTTGCTTCGATTTCGACGCATTTGAGTATAGTAGGCATGACCGAGGCCTTTCGGATCTGGAACGTAGTCATCTGAGGGACCACTGATGATTTTGGTTTCTTCATTATAACTTGCATCTACAAAAGGGTGCTTTTACATGATACTTCAATTTTAATTTTGCGTACCTCCAATCAGAGTATCCATATCTAGTTGTAATTGAGTCAACACTCAGGATGATGGTTTAAATGTAGGAAAAATGCTTTTGGTGGCTTATCGTCACTCTATAAAATTGATATTATTCTCATGTACGTTATTGGATTAGACGTGACAGAGTACGGAACAGGTCTAGAATACAAATGTCCTCGTAGATACTTACAATTCAGTGAGAATTTTAGATTAGTTGCATGCACAATCGAACAATTGCAAGGATATATCATTTTTAAATGACATGCTCATGTTGCAAAGCTATTAAACAGTTCCTTTATGTAATGAATAGTTGCAAGAATCAATTCCTGAGCAAATAAATAAATTGGACGCAAACAAGTAATAGTCACAGCTTGTATTTCAGTTGAAAATCAATTGCGTGAGGCTACAATTTAAATAAGTAATAAACAGGAATCGACCAAGAAAGACTCAACAATATCTACTAACGATTGTAAATTTGTAAATTTATTATGTTGAAAAAACTTTACTATAACACTTACCCTTAGTCACCATTTTTTACATTAATTTACAAAAATTTAAAAATTGTAAATAATACAACGATTTTGGAATATTTTATTACCTGATCTAAAGTGTGCTGGAAAAATGGTTTTGGGAAAATTTTACCGCAATAGATCTTTTTTTCTTTTTAATCGAGTTTTGTGTTTGACTAAATTTTAGTTGCGATTTGATATATTGTCCCATAACTTCCGTAGTTATTATTACATCATTTAGCTACATTTAAATACAATTTGTTAATTGATACTGAAGAAATGTGTGAAAACGTAGTTTGTTTATTTTTAATAGTTTCAATGTTATTAAAACGAATCTTTGTGAAAAAGTGCAGACGCTGATATAAACGCACATTCCGAACAATTATACATTTGGAATGTAGTGAAGATTTGTTCACTTGACTCAGTATGAGTTTTCCAGTACATTATTTTTCCAATTTTCTTGTCGCATTTAGTTTTTGAGATAGAATTTTTTTACTCACTCACGCGAAGCTGCGAGCAATGCTTGAGTAAATCGATATCACTATTGCATTAAAAAACGATCAATCGCACAAAAATTTTGAGAAGACTATTTTTTCTATTATAATTATTAATCGAGTCCCGTTATATATGATATACCGATCGGAAGTTTTTTGATGCACAGTGATATTTTAATTTTTAATTTTGTCCGATTTGCGCATTACACTTCAGTGCAATAATAAGCAAAATGACATCTACACCTTTTTTTTTTATATATGTAAACAAACAGCATGAACCGATATTCTAGAGTGGTATCATACTACTTAAGCCGCGCGCAGCTTTAGCAACAGAGAGGATGGCCGCTTCGTGAGCTCACACGAATAAGAGCTTTTTAAGATTTGAACAAGCTAGAGAGAACCTAAATAAATTCCCTTGAAACCTATGCCAACAAGCACACGTGTTACAAATTAAATAAATACTCATTAAACAGATCATTGCTATAATTCCACAAATTGTTTATGACGTGTTTGAGTTGACGTGACACATGCGCTCTCAAATCCCGCGCCATTTCCTAAGGCTTACGTGGTGAATAGCATGAAAAACCGCGGCGTCCTGCCAGTGCATGAGTCTGTTTTGACACTCAGCCAAATGATACTTTTTATTCAAATTAGTTACTTACTGCGCGTGAAAAATCACTTGTCACACTATATATGATAAATACGGTGGTTTAACTAATTAATTATTCGGTATGTAACGTCGGCAAAGTCGCTGCTTATCATTTGCCACAGCGTGTCCTATTAGCCTTGGCCTTGGTCACGCTTGAAAAAATCGTTGCGATGCGAATACATTCGAATGCAACTCCATCTACGCAAATATGCATTTGAGCAGAAATGAGCAGAATAGTAAACCGGGCTGTACGATTTAAGTTGAGATGAAAGACTACGCGAATAAAATTCAAGCAAAGTATTTATAGATTTATGAATTACGTAAGAATTAATTTATGTTTAATCAATCAATTTTAATTTAATCAATTGTTAGTCTACCACTTAAAATACATGTTAACTCATTTTTATTGGCATTCTCTTTTTTGGTTTCTTAATCTGCTTACAGGACAACAAGTGCTCAAATTGAAGCCAATACTTGACAGATACTCATACAATTTTTTAATATGCTCTGCGTCTAATTATCATAGTTGTGTGCGCCTCTAACTTGGCACACGTAGCAAATTAAATTCGGTCGTCTCTTGCGCAACAAGACAAAGCTGATTGTGCAGGAAGACAGTAGACATTATCCAACCAAATTTCATTATAATTATATATTAAAGATATATTTAAACATATTACACTATTTAATTAATGTTATAACTTTTCCAATAAATCTATTTGATACCTAATGACAAAAACAATTATGTTTTAATAATTGTACAAAATGCACTTGCTTTCTAGTTGCACTTTCGGGAATTATCTTTCAAGGACACTTTTCTTCTGATGAGTTGCAATCGTCCACTTCAGTTTGGCTTAGTTTCACTCGTTTTAATGGTGTGATTACTTCCTCCGAAGACACAACTGCAACCTCTTTGTCATCATTTTCTCGTTTGCTATGAACATACACAAAGAGTTTATTAGTTGCAATTAATCACTGTCAAAGTGAATACCTATTAAAAATAAATCATCCACTTAAATAAACATTAATTCAGAAATCTATAGAAGTAATGTTGGTTGCTTCTGTAAAGACTTGTAATTCTAAAGAAGAAGACGAAGTAAAAATAGCTACTCAACTCACAAATGTTTTAGCACGTGCTTTTCAAACTTTTCCTTGCGTTGTTTATTCTTCTGCTTCTTCTCCTCGATTTTATCTGTAAGAGTTATTCTGTTCTGGCGCTCGAGCTTCTTCCTGCGATATTCCAGCACCGCCAGCTCGTCACTGTTGAGCTCATCCTCGTTCACATTATCCAAATCCAATTGAAGTCTTTTGCTTGTGCCTTGTCGCTTCTGTTTCTGCTTGGAATGATGCGCACTTTCGTCGGAAAACTCGCGACTATATTTATTGTACTCATGTTTGCCACTACCACGGCTTTTCATCGAGCGCGATGTGTCAAAATCGATCTCGCCATTCTCACTTCGACGCTTCGCATTCGCCACGGACAGAATGACAGAAATTACCAGCAGACTAGTGCACACCAAGAAAATAATACTCCATGACCTGAATAAATAGATGCTGCCAAAATTTACGCTTCCTGTATTGAATATTTAATTGAGCTTGTAATACGCAATGCTCGCAAGACTTACCTCATTACGGCTAGTAATAGAAGTTCGTTTCATTGATTTAACAAAGCTCGGTGTGCTATGAATACGAAAACACACTGGCGATTGGATTTAATTAGCGCGCTGTTAATTATACAACTGGCGACTAGCGGCAGGAAAAAGTCGCGTGCGAAAACTATAAAAAAACAAAGACGCACCTCGCCCGGGATCGGCAGGAGTCGAGTAGGAATGGCGGGATTATTGGTTTGAGAGGTATGCGAAAAAGCGCACTATGCCAAATATGAGGGACATGTGAACGCGCCAACACAATCGAGTGTATTATTTCGTGCTAGTTTTCCGAGACTCATTCTAGTCATTATTCAGAGACAAAAATAAATGATACAGTCATATAAGAAGATTCATTGATTTGGAATGATACTTTCTAGAAAATTAAACATTATTTAACTTATTTATTAGTAGACATTTATAGTTTAAATTAGTGTTAAATGTCAAGTTGTTAATGTGAATGTAAGTTTAATGCTAAATAAACAAGTATAATTTCTGGAATCTTTGTTTATACCTCTAAAGACAGAATATCGTTAAACCGAAGATGTAGGGAGTTGGCAGCGTGGAAAGTATTTATAAATTTGGCATAAGTCGCTCTAGACGTGACGTGCTCGAAACTAAAAGCTGCTATTTATATGCAGTATCGTAGATGCGAACGAACGATTCAGAGTACGCACGTTTTCCAAAAGCTCATCGACAATAGGTGAGTATTGAATAGAAATTTAAGATT
>JAODIE010000005.1:2295093-2415870 GCA_027575565.1 Diploeciton nevermanni
TTCAAAACGTTAATGGTGACAATTAGAGCGATTTGGTGCTGAATTCAAAACATTGCTAGATTCTCAGAATACAACGCATTTGATTGCTATAAATACCCACAAGCAGCATAATCGTTGGCAAGTACTACGAATCACAAAAATACATGTCTTTGTTTTGTTTTTGGGTTGGCCATAAAAGAGTCTGAAAATGGGAAATTCGCAAAGTGGAAGTCCAAACACGCATCTGGACTCGTTCAGTGATGATCCGTTCTGGAACCCACAAAGTACATCAACAAGGGTAAACATGAGCAACAATCAAATCCCACAAACACCAACTTCCGACAATGAAAGTGATGAATACAGAGAACAACTGCAAAAGAATTTCGATGAGTTCAAAGTCGAATTGGAACAAAAACGGGAAAAACGTAGACTACTGATTGCTGAAAAGCGAAGAGAGTTTCAACAAGTTAAAGACGAACTGCAAATCCTTAAAGAAGAGAATAAAATGTTGAAAGCCAGAAAACAATCTGCAGATTCAGCAGAGTTTAGGAAAATGCGAGATTTAATTGAAGAGAATGAAGGCCTAAGGTTGCAAGTGGAAAAATTGCAGATTCAAGTACGGGATAACGAGGAAGTGAATGCAAAAAACAGAGAACTAAGAATAGCCGTGTCGGAAATGCAGCTGGACGTGCAAAAGCTTAACTCGGAATTGGTAAATATAGAACAGGAACGCTTTGAGTATGCCAAACACATCACGGCTTTGAAAGATGTCGTTAAAGTTACCAAGAATATGTTGGAAATACGAGAGGCTCAGATCGATGGTGTGAGTATTGAAATTCAGTCTTGAAAAGGTAGGGAAAATTAAATATTTGAAAAACAATGTTTTTGTTGCAGTTGAAGGAGAAAGTAAAGAGCGTAGAGGAACTGCTAGCATCAAAAGAGATGAAAATCATGTCAGATGGTTTACGCGAAGAATATGAAAATCAACTGAGGAACATTCGAAATTTAAGGACTTTGTACGAGGAACGACAGAGATTAGATAAAATTGACAAAGAGCATTTAAAGGTGCAGTTGGAGGAATTTAAGAAACAAGTTGAGAATGAACAAAAAAAGAGCAGGTATTTAAATGTCCATGGAAGTTACGATAGTATCGATGATATGAGTTTATTTTTAGTGATCGTTTATCTAGAATTGAAAATCTTGAAAAAGACAATTCAGACAAATATGATCAAATTACAAGTCTTCAATCATCATTAGGTTTAACAAAAGCAGAATGCACAGAATTGCAAGCAGAAATTGATGTCATCAACCAATTATTCTCACAAATCCTACTCGGATTCAACAACTCTTCCGAAATCGATCTCGACAAATTGCGCGACATTTTGGAAGAAAATCACGACTTATTAACAGATATCGCCTCTAATGAAGAATCCAATTCAACAGCCGCTGCACTACCCAAAGTTTTACTGGATCTTATAAATCAGATTAATAATGAAAAACAACCAGATAAAGTTGACATTGGTAATGAAATCTTTGTTTAATTAATTATCCCGGTTCGTGAAGTAGATTTTGTGTATTTGAACTTCTAATTAAATCGTTCCAGACGGACCAGGAGCAGACAGTGTGGACAGCGCACTGCATCAACAACTAAACAGTCCCGCAGAAATTGTGGAGACTTTGCCGAAAGTATGGAAAGTCCTAATCGAATTGCTGAGCCACCAGCATCCTCCACTCAGCGCGCTCAAAGAAGGCGACAAGGATCCGTGCTATAAATCGGTGGAAACCCCCACTGGACCGAAATTGAAACTTAGCGTTAGCCAGACTTTCATTCGACTTAAGGTAAGTAAAAGTTTGCCATCAATCATCTTCATTTTGAATTATAGTTTAAGAAAACGTGTTCGAGTAAGGGTGAATAATTTTTAATTAAATAAAAACTTTGCTTTTATTAAAAGTATGCCTCTTGCTAGGATTTGATAATCGAAAAAAAATTCCTTGAAAGAGAAATGCATCGATTAAAGCATTTGAACACACATCTCGAGGGACGATTGCAAGATCAGGAAAAACGATTGGAACTCGTCTCGGGCGAATTAACGACGACGTGGCATGTAGTAAGTATCAGTTACTGCATAATTTGACGTAATTTATGCTTGTCACGATAATAACAAATTGAGCATTTGGCAAATTACAGGTGGAAAAAATGCAGAAGCAACATCATCAGCTTCACACGCACGAGAAGGTCCTGCGCTACGAATTGCACGAAAAGCGAAAATTGCTGACTGAACTCAAGCAGGAATTGCAATACTGCCGAGATAAGTGGGTCCAAGCACGGGCAAAGAATGACACCACGCAGGAACAATGGAAAGAGCTCCGAAAAGAATTTTCCGCGCGCAAGACAAACGCTGACGATTTCAATCAAAGCGCCGAGAGTGGATATAGCGATGATAAAGACAGTAGCGAAGAAGACGAAAAGGGCTATGAGAGCGACGTCAGTGAAGGCAAAAGGGAAAGCGATTGCGACGATTTGGATAATGCGGCATTGGCAACGTTTCAAGAGACTTGTCGCTTTGATGAAAGCAGCGGGAAAATGAATGAAATGGGAATCGCTGAAGGACGCTTACAGCCCGCATCGAATGTCGATTCTCTTAATGCAGATGGCAATGCGTCAACGCTTTCCGAACAAGGAAATAAAGTTGGCTCAGACGAATCACATTTATCTGTGACAAATCTCTCAACTTCAACTGGTGCAGTGCGGAAAATTCCTTCTGAAGCAAAACTGGAAATTGCAAACAATTCAAGCATAGCAGTGCTTGAAACAAATGCTCAAGAAATCCAAGAACATGTACTATTAGAATCGCCTGACGCATCTACATCTTCAACTGCAGAAAGAAATTTCAGTAGAAGTCCAGAGGTAATCTTGGCAGCACGCGAACAGCGATTGCAACGACTAGAAAAAGAAAGCGAGGAGTTATTTAAAAAAGTTACGCAAACAAAACTAAGAAGTACAAGTATATCTGACAGACTAGACAACTTACACGAAATATTCGGGGAAACAAGTTCAACAAACGATGTTGATGCAGGTTCATCAATTCAGGTTGAAGGTGAAAATGAAACAATTCCAACTGAAACAACGGAAAGTACAGAAAATAAAATACCATAAAATATATTCTTATTTTATAATTAAGTATAAAATATATATATATATATATATATATAAATAAACAGATAAAACTACACTTATTGCGTAGTAAGGAAAATAACATTAAAATTTCCAATTTATATAAAGACATCTATATGTATTCTCAATATTTTATAAACAGCTTTAAATAATCCTATTAAATAATATATTGTTCTATAAATATTTATGATCAATTATTAATAAAAGGTATATATTAAATATAAACTTGTCTTATTTTCTAGAGTCTTTGGCAATCTTTTATGTGTTCATGAGGAACATTTCCAATGTTTAAATCGATGCCAATTTTATCGACATAACCTGATTAAATTTCACTTCTTAGCGTAAACGTAACCGACTGGTTTTAAATGTGTATTTAATTTAATTGGAATTAATAAACTCCAATAATCATGGCAGATAATTTAATTGATTTAATTTATCACTCCGAAGCACCATTTATTTATGACATAAAAGGTAACGCTGCAATTTCAAATGAAACCTCAACTTAATTCATTTGTTTTTTGAATTTTTAGATTGGAGGAAGCTTCGAACAGAATTTAGAATTGTTGGTATAATGTTGGGCCATAATCTTAGGTCATCAGGTATGATATTTCATAATACCGAAAAATCATTGTTAAATTTTGTTTGTTCTTTCAGTTCTACCATTGCAGTTATTACCTGAAGAAGGTTTATTGCTCATTAACAAGAATATAGGAAGACTTGTATCATATAAAGAAAAACAAGTTTCTAAAGAGGAACAGGATGCCTTTAAAACAAAACTATTTGAAGCATTAAAGCCATATTATTTCCAAAGAAGACACAAACAATTAACACAATATATTGACAAGATTGTAGCTGGAAAAAGAAAAAAAGGTGATACTAGATCAAAAGAAGAAATCTTTGATAGTGAGCTAGCAAGGTTCCAATTAGATCCAACTAAGATGGTGTGGCCAATAATAAGAAGCAATATTGATTATGGTAAAGTATAATTCCAAGAGCTGTATTGTTGTTTTACAAGTTTTCTATCTATAGATTCAGCAGACTTGATTGATAAAGCAGTGCTTTTAAAGCAATCATCTACTATCAAGTATGAAACATTCAAAGACTTATGGGAAAGGAAGTTCTATTTAACACCAGGACATAACTATGGTGGTGATTTCCTGGCCTATCCAGGTGATCCCATACTGTATCATTCCCATTTTATTGTAAGTTGTTTAGAAGAGAATCAAGAATTATATCCCACTGAATTAGTTGCATTAGCAAGAGTTGCTACATCAGTTAAAAAGAAAGGTATTATCAGTTATATACAAAATGGCAAAGTCAACTATATTACTATTAAATGGATTGGTAAATAATTACATTGCTTTAGTACAATTTTAAGCTCAAATCTGATCAATTAATTTGAAGTTCTGGTGTTGCTTATTGGGTATAACATTAAGGTACTTCTTGTGAAATTCTGTGCCCCTTGATGAATAATTATTTTGCACCCATGTATGGTCCCAGTTTAAATCCACCTTCTCACAAGTGATCATAACTTTGCCAGGGACCATTGCAAATAAAGTTCCATTTCGTCCAAATCCAACATTTAAGCCTGGGTGAAAACGCAACGTCCTTTGGAGGACTAAGATCGTGCCCTCTGTGACTGTAATGCCATTTCCTTTCTTTAATCCTCTATGTTTTGGGCGAGTTTTTGGACTTGTATTACGAGTACTACCTCCTGTTTTCTTGGATGCGTTACGGGCAATAACTAAAAGCAAGTTCACTAAATTACGATAAAATGTGTTAAATAATAAATGCATTTACTTTCCAACGATGTTTTGGTGCCCTGAAGCAGTGTAGAGGTAGTTTTAAATAAGTAATTCATTGTTTAAGGAATTCTATTTGTGCAAATATCAGATTGTGAGAAGTCAGCACTTCTGCTCGAGACCAGAGCAGAGTTGATAAATAAGCAGGTTATGTGCACACATTTTTAACATAAATGTCGGTGCAGCTGGGTGTTGTTTCAAGATAAATTGCCGGATTTTTCATTTATTTAGAAGAAAATAATACGTAGTTTATTAAAATGGCAAACAATGAAGAAGTACAGCGTAAACTCCACAGCGAAATCGATAACTTCAAGGACTCACAAAAAGGTAGGCTTAAAAGATTAGTATTTCCCATATAGGGTAATAGCTTGTGAGCAGAATGTAATAACGTTTCTCTTTTAGAACTACAAAAAGCAATTTCCAATAGGCAGCAATTAGACAGTCAACTCAATGAAAATAAAATAGTCAAAGATGAATTAAATCTGCTCAAAAAGGAAGCTGTGGTGTATAAATCAATGGGACCGATCCTCATCAAAACAGAAATTAATGAAGCAAAGGAAAATGTAGCCAAGCGTATTGACTACATCAACTCTGAGTTAACCAAACTTGACACACAAATTGAGGGCTTAGAGAAGAAACAGGATGGCTACAAAACAAACATTCAAAAACTACAACAGCAATATCAACAATTGCAAATGAAAGCAGCTTTGAAAGCTTAAGGCACTCAACTTTTTGGGTCATTTTAATTATAAATCACTAAATGTAAGATGCAGGATTAACATGAATGCCTCTAACAAACCATTTAATAAATAACTGCACATTGTATAGAATTATTTTATGTCACAGAGCAGTGCCACACCTCTCAGTGTCCAATGTTTTGGATTATGATCTGTCTCAAAGTCTATAGATCCAACATACTTTTGATCTGTTCTTTGTGGCTTTCTATAAATTGGACATTCATATAGTTTAGGATCCTTTCCTGCAGTTGTATTAATGGCATAGATGTAGATCACTGGCATTTGTTCATACAGAACTTTAATTCTACTCTCAATCAATTTTCCGGTTTTCCTGTCCAAACTAGCACCTTCCAGGAACAATCCATACACATAGACCCCTTCATTCGGTCCTTCTTTGATATCTTCACGATTGTGTTTTGTAATTTGATTTTGTAGAACCACAGAATCAAGAGCCCACCCTTTATGAGCCCTAGTGACATCTTGTCTCATTGCAGTAAGGAATCCCTGGGGATTGAAGAAACCAGTCATCCAGAATGCACTGGGACGTCCTTTATCACACCAATTCCTGAATTGGAGATCTCTTTCCAAGAGTTCTGTATACCAAAAACCAAGGGTTGCTGAGTCCCAGGAAATCTAAAGAAATGTGAGTTAAATATGTCTTAGCTCTAACACAAAATTGACTTGTTAAGGACCTTTAACCATCTTTCAGGTATTCTTGCATCATACATTGCATCTAAGGCAGCTCTTAAACTTTGACTCATAACGATGGTACCATCAATGGCTAGTTTCAAGTCACACAAGGTACTGTACACCTCTCGGATAACTCTTTGAATTCTGTCAATTTCTTGCCTTAGGAAAATATTCATTGGTAGCAAAGCTCCCATTCGTTGTAAAGCGTCTTTTACTTCGAAACTATTATATTGCGGTGGTAACTTCTCCAACATGTCTTCAGCTAGGGAATAGACAATCGATTCACGCGTTTCGCCACCTTGACTACCACTTTCTTTGGGCTGGACGCTGAGAATTGTATCTAATATTCCTGTTAACCAAACGAATAAGTTTAGATTATTTTATTGTGTTTTACTTTCATGTAACCCGAACCTTTTGCGCTATTAATTTGATAAGTAATATCCGCATTCGAATGCAATCCAAATACTTCCGGAGTATCAGTTAGGGGCAAACTATTGATATAATCAATATATCCTTGCAAATTCCTTGTTTGTGGTACTTTATACCCCCTATAAAATTCAAAACCTGGACGTAATAATACATCACAAAACCATACTTGTGTAAATGTGGTCAACAATCGTTTATCAAAGTCATCAGTCACTCTTCCTCCATATTGCACTTCTCCCAGCATGTAACAAATTGTAGGCCACGATACACCCTTCTTCGGATCCATATCATCCAAATGATTCTGTACAAACTGCACACTTGCAGCGAAATCTGCTTGATTAAACTCATACGGAATATTCCATCCTAATGGACCGAACTTTCTGCGTTCTTGAACTACAGTATGAATAAATGCGACTGCGTATAACAATGGAGGCCATTGATATTGCGATGAGTAATCCAAATAATCCTGCGTAATACTTTGATAAGTCCTCTTCATACTTGCCCGTATTCCTTGCGGTGGCTCATTTGTAAATTTAATCGCCATTTGTAATAAACCTATTGGAAATTGCTCGTGGACTTCAGTCGTCAGCCAAATTCGGAAAGTTTCATGGACATTATCCGTGTCAATTATCATTGTCATTACATCGGTTGCAAATGGTAACGATAAGTGTATGTTCTGAAGGAGGACCCAGCCTCCATCAGCCATTGATGATTCAATCATGTCTTTTGCTACAATTTCTTGGCCTTGACCCATCGAAACTGATTTGAGTGGTATTTCTTTGGTTTTCGCAAGGGCTGTTATTTGTGGAGATGGGTCGGATCCAATTGATAAGATGCAAATCAAAGGTGTACGTGGTTCTGATTCCATCCACGTTACTTCTAAATCTAATAAGCAGGCCTCGCCGTATTGTGGACCAAGTGAATCTGAAATTTGTAATTCATATTATTAAACTCAGACCATTCTGGGAATAAAGGTCTACTCATTAAATATTTTCTTGCTTGTGATACTGTCCTATCTGGACTCCAGCTTCTTATCAATAGTAACTTCCTAAATATGTCTAGAGATTTATCATAACCACAAGGAAGTGTTTCTTGTTCTGGTTTTTCTTTTTCATACCAATTTCTCCATTCTTTCTCATTTGCGCTTATCTAAAATAGTTAAAATATTCAGTAGGTAGTAATGTTTAAATCTTGAGTTTTTACATCATCTAAAACATCTTTGAAACGTTCCAACTTGTTTATCTCTACTAAATTCAACCAAGTAATATCTAAAATCCATCTGAATGGTTTTGGGACCACTGCGTTCAAATCAAGCGAAGCACCTCCTTTAATGAACGCTAAAAATTCATCATGAGTAATAACATTATTCTGTAAATCAATTTTCATTGCCATCATCAACGTAAATAAAGTTTTATGCTTCTCATAAAGGCTTCTTTGTGTAAATTTCCACACTTCATAAGTTAAGTACTTTAAAATAATGTCAATTCGGTCATCTGTATCAGTGCTCTTTTCCGATTTAGTAATTGAATTATCAAATAGATTTAAGAACTGTTTAAGTGAGTTTTGGTACATGACATTCACATTACTCATTTCAACAATCAAGAAGTAAAGAATTGATCCTCGAGCTGCCACTAATCGGAATTCTTCTCTAGCAGTATTTATTTTTCTTTCAGTGTGAACGGAAACCGAAAGTTTCTCGTGGACTTCTTCGGCGGTTGTTTTGGTCACTTGCAACACATTTATAAGTTCCTCATCGTCTACCAATGACCCTTGAGTGGAGTTTAATCGACATAATAAATTGGTCTCTAGATCTTTCATTCGTTGCTGATTTTGCATCACACTTTCGAAAAGTGCAACTCGTTCGGCTTCTAAATCCGATTTCTCCATTAGAATGACACGTCCTAGAAGTTGATCCTCTAAACCTAAAAGCGTCATAAGTATAATAATTGCTATGTTGTAAAGTTTTTATTACCCAATCGGGTGACTGTAAAATCAATAATAGCAGTCTTTGCACTAATCTCGGGTGAGTATGGTGGATTGGGCAACTTAGTAGTTATATACAACATAAAGCCTTTCATAACATCGCATTCCTTGTCGCCAACGATAACTTTCTCAATGGAGCCGGATTTAATAAAATTCTTTTCCAATACGTTATCGATTACCGGATCCAATTCTACGTCTATATCTTCAATAAGCAGCGGCCGTCCTAGAAATTTATCGCGTTTATTAAATTTATTGTGGCTTTGCAGATTGTGTTTACCCAGCGAGAGGCAATCTTCCAAATGAGTTCTAAAGTATTTATGATTCAACGAAGTAATCTGGAGATTATTGTTTGCTTCTTTATTCTTGATCCACATCTTACCCTGTGTTTGCGGATCAATCAGCAATGGATACGACCTTGATTTAGTTACAATCAGAGCATTCTGAACTGAGAGTTCATCATTCGGTAAACCCTGTAAGGTCCACTCTGAAACTATCGAATTCTCGACCAGCATATTAGTAATGTTCAAATTTTTAGTGAACGGAATTTCTTTAGATGATAATATTTCCATCCAGGTATTTACAAGACTTGCCCGGAATTCTTGATTGTACGGGCCACAATATGATAGGAACCCTGTTGCCAGGACAACATCACCAACCAATCGGCCAAGTTGCTCCTTAAACGCTTTACTCTGCAAGGTCCATCGTATTTTCTCACCGCCAAGCCCGTTTATCAACGCCGTGGCGGTGTTCATTTTTCGTAAGCAATTGTTAGCAGCGTCCGTAAGCCGTTGCTTCTCCATTACAGCGGAATCATATTGTGCCTTGACGGCCATTAACGACTGTTCTCGCTCCTTCAGTTCGCGTTCAGCGTTAGCTAGATCCGCCATTGCCACTTTGAGGCGAGCCTCCTGCAAGCGGAGATTGGCTTTTAATGGCAAAACTTCTTTATTGACGCTGTGAAAAAATGACATTGCTTTGGTCCATGATAAGAGACCAGCGACGTCACCGCAAACTCGTTTTGCCGTGTCCATGTTGTAATCTTCCATTTGGAAATAGGGTTCTAGCAAATCGACCATCTCGGCGTTTATGAGATCTTTCGGATAATTTTGCAATTGGAGGAGGAACGTTGCCGATGCCATGAGCTGAAATTGATAATAAAAAAATCTTAAACACTAGGAAATTAGAATTAACATTAATGATGATATACTTTGAGAGAGTCAGCCCATGATGGTTTTGGCGATTGTGCAGTAGGATCTGATATAACAGGATGTAATTTTCGTTGGAACAAAATTAGAACACTGTCCATGATGCGCATGATTAAATGTGGAGGACGGCCTAGTTTCCTTACGGTAGCTGAAAAACATTCATTTCGAGCGTTTCGCCGTCTAGGTTTAATTACTTACCGATATGTGCTGGTTTAATTGTATTTAAAGCCATTTCAGCTTCTTCCAGTGCTGGTTTCGCTGCTTCTAACTTTTGCTCAGCAACTGCTTTCTCATGATTTATTTGCTCCACTAAAGCCTCGGCCTTTTCTTTTACAATCTGCACTTGGTTCTTTACCTGTTCAGCTTGCATTGCTCTGTCGGTCACTTCAGTCAACACCTGTTCAGCTCTCATAGAAGCTTCCGCCAATTCCTCTTCCATTACCGCCAAATCTTTCTTTAATAAACCAACTGAAATACTAGCTTCTGCTAATTTCTTTAAACCGGTGTCCATTCGCAAAGCACCATTGCTTAAATCATCTTTGGTGCAGCTATAAATGCTTTTATAACCTGCGATAAAATTTAAATAGCTCTTCGGAGTGACATGAGTGGCTCTTCGGAACCGCTGGAAGTATTCCGCACTTGTAGCAGCAACCTCATCTTGTATCCCTCCAAGAGCATGGACTAATTCATTCTTAACGCCATCAGTGCATTCAATTTTAAATTTAGTTAGGAAATGTTGTGCCACAGAGACCAATGCATCTTTCGGCCATGGTTGGAACCAATCTATAGTACATCCAGTTATCAAAGCCGGAAAGCGAAGAGCTCTGGTTCTGAACTTTTCACCAACTGGTGAGAAACAAAAGACGATATGGAGATTTTGCACTGTACGATTCATGAAATATTCCATTACAATTTCATGGTTTAAAGTACGCTTAGGATTTTCTCGACGCATTAAGGGAGTTAATTCCTGGATAATCTCCGCTTGTTCATCTTTGTTGTAAAGATTCGAAATCACTCCACATGACAGAATATTGTTGAGATATTCCAAGAAGCCCTCTTCTTTGATATCCAGATCTGTGAATATGAATGTGGTGCCTTTGCCTTGGCATCCACAAGACCTATACAGAACTTTTAAATCTTCTAGGAAGTTCCCAATATTGTATGATCGCGTCAGACTAATTTGGAATGACTTGTAACCAGCAATAAATGAAGAGAGCTTGGTCAATGACTGTTTACCACTTCCACCAACTCCGACCAACATAACATTTCCTCTTGGGTGCCGAATTACCCTGGATATTTTCACCAAGTGCAACATGGCATCTGGGAAGAACACTAAATCCATGCCTGCACCACGTACCATTTCATTAAACTGTGCCAAGAACATGTCTAATCTGTCTCTGAGATCCTGATCTTTGAAGACTGGCTCATATACTTTTGGTAATTCCATATCAGCATCTTCTCCTTCCTCCCCAGTTGGTTCAGGAGCATCTCTCATGAAATCCACAAAAACAGGAGAAGGTTCCGTTTTTGCTCTGCAATCAACACCTAGTTCCTCTTCAACTAGATCCAAAAGTGCTTGGTCGAACCATAACTTATCATCCAAGATAGTGAATCTATCAGAAAATACCCTGGTACATTCGTGTTTCCATAAAATAAGCAAACAAGCATCGGATTCTATTACAGTTGGTAATGTCCCAACCATTCCTTGCCATATTTTTGATAAATCTCTTAAACTGAAGACATAATGAAATTTAGCTGGAGTTGGAAGAAGCTTCTCTCTGGTTTTCCTCCAGAGTAATCTTGTAAGAGGTACTAGTCTTTTTGCCATATTTCTAACATCAAGAGTGAATCCTCGTTTATGATTGTAGTGCCCTTGTCCAATTATACCAAATATTTTATCAATGCTTTGATCCGTAGGCATGCAACAATTGAAAATATTGAATTGTCTTTTTAGTCTAGAGGGAATATCATTTCGCCCACCTCCTGGTTGACTCATGGCTGCTACAAAATGGACATCTGTGATACTTGTAAATTCACCTGGTTTCTCCAAACTGTAAAATCCTCCCATATCAATTGTTTGGCGAACTATTTCGTTAGTTACTTGATCACCCCAACAGTTTATTTCTGGTAGGTTTAAATCATCAATGAAGACAATCATCTTTTTGCCTCCAGAAGGTCCAAAAGTGTTCCCCATTCGTTTCTCGACATAGCTTTCTATTGTTTTCTGAAATTGGAACGGAGTGGTCGCACTTGAGAAGTTGAATGCTCTATTTAGATATTGTTCTGGATTACAGTTTTTCATAAATGCCTTCATCATAACTGTTTTCGCCGAACCTTGTTCTCCAATTAGGATTATACGTTTATCTTGTTTAACTACACAGTCAATTAGGTAGTTTATCCGTACATTGTCTATGATGGGAATTAATATGGCGGAAAAATCGGGTGATAATGTTTCTGGATAGACATAATTTGTTACTAGATTAGTCCAAGGCTGCCAATTACCATTATCATCAACGACATAATCGAAGACGGTAACTTCAACTTTAGTATTTCTTGGTGGTACGTCCAGGTTGTAAGCTGAACGAATATGGTCATCATATTTGCGACGATCTTCATTTTCTAAAAAGGCACCCATGCCCCAAGTGAGAGCGAAAACATATATTTTACGAAGATGGTCATCAGTGAATATTTTAACGACTTCCTTGACTTCTGTCTCCTCTCCCAAATCATCTTCAGGATCAGGTTCCTTTTGAGCAGACTCTGCATCTTCTTCGTTTGGTTGCAATGGTATTAAACCTTCTAATAAGCATAATACTTGTTGTGTTATATTACACTGTAAGACATTCATGACTAAATTCAGATTTTGAGTGCACCACCCATAAATAGCGGCAAATGTTTCATCAAACAAGCCTTCAAATAATTCTTTCTCTCGTTGATCTCTTGTTCTGATCCACGCAGTGACAACTGGTTTCCAATTTAGGCCTGATGAACTCATGTAGACCATTCCATTTCGCGATACTGTTGCCGGTGAAGCATTGTCGATGTTATGTGGTTCAAACATGATTTTCACTGTTGGGGCCATTGATAGACGGTCCCCGTTTGCAAGCGTCAAGGTTTTGTTATCGTCCAAGACAGAGTTCAAGTTTTCAATCCATATAGAGTCCACAGGACCGTCCAGAATTATCCAAACATGTTCACCGTGTTTGAGTTTTAGGGTTTTACGCCAGAGGGCTGAGAAGATTCCGTCTGTCCAATCGTTGGTTGCAACGTCAAGACGTCCAAACATTTGCGCTGCTGTTATTGCTTTCGGGTTCATTCTCATTTCCCTGGAAGCATTAAAAATATTCCAATCTGATCTTTAAATTGTTGGTTTCATATTCTTCTTTTACCTATGATAAAATCCCATTTCAGTAAGAGATCTCATTAGAATTTGTAAACATGCGGTTTTGCCAGCTCCTGTTGGACCTAGAGTCATTATACCATGGCGGACTCTTTGAGTTTCATATAACTTGAAAGAATGCAATTAAGATTTTACTTGCAAATAACTATAAACGATTAAATACCTGGATTAATTTTAAAACCCATGGCGCATGATTTACCAGTCCGGCTTTCTCCACTTCAATATTAATAGCTTGTTCCAATTCAGGATAAGCAGTTTTCTCCAGTGCCTGGTTCGGGAATAGGTCAGCTACCAAGGAAATAAACAACGGTTCATCTTCATCAATTAATTTAGATAAATTCATATCTCTTAGAACTCTCATCACGATTGTACTTTCTGAGTCTTTGTTGTTAACTCTTTTTGCAGCTCCTAAACTTCTCAGAACTGATAGAATATTCCTCAAACCAAAGTCATAATGAACCTGAAATTATATTGAAATAGAAATGATATTGTGAGCGAAAATTATATTTGAATTGGTACTTGTTTCGTTAATTGTTCTTCGCAAAGTTTATACAATGTATAGAACTTCCTGGCAAGTGTAATATTCTCAAGAAAACCACAACTGGCAAGTTTTACTCTGATAATAATTTGCCTGTCGGGAACCATCATAGCAACAGTACGAAATTGAATTTTCAGGTTTTCTGGCAACTCCTTACGACCAGCATACCCAGGATTCTAGAAAATGTTTGATTTAATTAAAACACAACTTGGAGGAGTAGGAAGTTGATACCATTGTTATGAAAATACCAAACTCTGGACACATTTCCACAATGTCCCCATCAGTGAATACAAAGCTTCTCTTCTTATCCTTCTTTGCAGATAGTACAACTGCCACTTGCTGTGCTGCGACAGATAGGACAGGCAACTCAATCCGGTTGAACTCATCGAAGCATCCCCAAGCTCCTGATTGTGCTAATCCCTTATAAATTCTTCCTAATCCACGGTAGTCCATTTGATCTGAGCAATTAAACACAACGACATACTTTGCTAACGTTTTGCCCATGTCTTTCACTGTCTCAGTTTTGCCTGTGCCTGCTGGCCCACATGGTGCTCCACCCATGCTCATTGCTAAAGCTTGAGCCAGGGTAATGTAGCATCTGTCTGTTAGAGGAGTAATTACTAAACGGTCAGTGCATCCCAAGTATTCATTTTGATAGGAAAAGACAACATCTGTGATGATGATTAGGGTTTTGTCTTGTTCTTCTTTGAAGTAGAAACGAGATTGCTTCAGCCATTCGAAGTCGTTCACGTGTCTAACATTCAGACGGCACTGAAATTATTTAATTATTTTCAATAAGTTAGTTTTCCGGATATTCAGGGACTTGCCAATATATCGAATATATCCCGCTGGTGTACATGGATGGTAATGAGCGTTTCAAACTTGATCCTCTCTATTTTAGTCAAATCTCTTGTTGTTTGATCAATTAGCGTATTCAATAATTCTAAGAATTTGTTGTTTGTCTCTGGCATTATTTTCTTATCATGTCTCGCATGCATTAACGCTAGCTCTGCATCCCTAGTCCAAATGATTTGTAAACCAAGTAATCCTATTTGAGCTGGCATTTTATCCAAGAATGAGAGAAGGGTAAAGTTTGGATCGTTGATGCTTGAGTTTGCTGTTCTTATAATTGAGTGTAAAGATGCTTGTGATGTGTTGAGTAATTGTGTTAGCCACGTCTCAACACTGCCTTCGGCTCTAACAGCTTTCTCCAGAGGAATAGTTTCACCCTCTGATGATATAATAGCTGTCATCTTGTTATACTCTATATCATGAAATTTAACAGAACGAGTATTATCGAAGATACTCAGTAAATGATTCTGAATTGTGTGTGAATCTGAAGCTTGTCCTAGAATCTCCAACAGAGCAGGATCCGATACAAAGAAGAAGCGCGGAAACATTGTACGTTTCTTCTCGAGATATCCACTTAGGGATTTTTGGCATAATTCAAGTTGTTCTTGGAGATGAGGAAGTAAATTCTTGAGGAGTTCATCGCCCACGCAGCAATTTACAACGCCAGGTGTTTCATGTGCGCGTTGCATAATTTTCTGCCATGATTTGTCAATCTTTGCGAAACGTTTTGCTTCCTTGGGAAGTTGTTTAGCTATGTCTCCACCAACGAAAACAGCTTCAAGATAAACCCACATATTTTGGACAAGTAGCCAACGTTCAAGGATTTCATTCGTGTTGGATAAATCGAAAACCCACTGTTGGATTTGTTTCTTAAACGGTGCGTTATATCGATTGGATAAGAGGGAACCTAAGATCATCAGGCTGTCTTCTAGTTGACCGATCGTTTCAGCCGTTGTATCCCCACGCAGTAAAAGTTCCCCCCGATTGTTAAAAGTCTGGAACGTTAGTTCATGTACTGACCATTCATTAGTAACCTGTCTGAGTTTAGCCTCGATGTCACGTTCTTTCATTGCGGAAATACAAATATCTTCTATGTCTTCCTTATGTGCCAATAGGGGAGCTTCTAAGATGTTTTTCAAACAGAATCCGTCTGCTTCAAATTCAAAAATATGCTGCAACGAATCCATGATTCTCTGCCAATGTCTCGGTTTCATCGCTTTATTCGCCATTAATTCTAGCAATGGACACATGTCATTAAAATCATCAATAGTTTTTTTCAATGCAAAAAAGGCAGGCCACTCTTTCAAGCCTTTAGGCAATTTTCTGCATCTATTCTGGAATTCCATCAACTCGTTGTTAATCTCCTCGATATTCACATCGCCCCAGGGAATGTCATAGTAGCTGTTAACCCGGTCAATTACGTCATTGTACAGCTTGTAGAGCTTCTGTAATAGATTGAGCTCTTTTCGAGTTTGTGCCAGATCGGGATAATCCGTTTGCGCAAGTCCGAACAACTCTTCGCCGCTTTGGTAGGTCTGCAGTTTGCGCCACAGACCATCGAAACGATTCTGGAACAAGATTAACCGATCTGATGCCTCCCGCGGCGTTAACCCAGCTTGCATCGGACCTGCTGCACGATATTCGTCGCAGTAATCAATTTTGTCCCGCTTAAAATTGGCGAGATTGTCCTTCAATTCGGCCTGCAGCTGCGATTGCATATCGAGCAGGCTATTCTGGACTTGTAAAGCGTGTCTCAACAATTGCGCCCACGTGTCGCGCAAGTTATCGACCAGCTCGGTAATGTCTCGCTCAACCCTAACGTCATACTTGTTGAGCACATTGAATGCCTCTTCGACGGGCTCCACTTTCAATTCCATATCTACCTCCTGATCCCTGATTTTTCGCAAGCTGTCCATCACCATGCGCACATCATCCAAGTCGCGGATGGGGCGATCGATTTTACGTTCCATCTCATTTATTACCGCATAAACATAATCCATTTCTCGCTTGTATTTCTTCTTCAGAGCTTGTCCAATGCTACAATGTGTATGATTTATAACCTATGTGGTTTGCAAATATATGTTGTATTACTTATGCGTGCAGGATCTTATTTCGGTTAGCAATCCATATTTGAGTTTTTCGGTAGAGATTGCCAAGCACTTTCCAATGATTTTAATTTCCGTTTCTGTATTCAACCTGTTTTTTAATTCATGATGTTGTTCTAGCAAATCTTCAAACTCGGATAGCTGGATTTTTTGTAACTCGCGCGCACTTTTTTCATTCTTCCACAATACGCTATAGGGACGCCACTGACTTATAAACGCGCTCATTTCCTTCAATAATAAATTATTATTGAATGCTTGTGATGAGTGCAGGTAGTAAACAAACCTTTTTCATCTCTAAAATACAGACGCTGAGCAAACTCAATATTTTAATAATCTCTTTATTTTCCAACACGTGGCTGTAAAAGTTCTTCGCCTGAATGGGAAATGCTGGTGTTTCCTCAGTCGTGAGGCGATAGAATCGTCTACGTCGAGTGCGAAAATCCTCCTCCTTTATCATTGTAGTTGCTTTCTGGTTTTTGTTTATGTTAGAGACAATGTCGGTGAGTGTGTCCTTCGGTCCGGTCAACTTACGCCAACCGGTCGTTTTAAGTGAGGTCTTGTGTAATTTATTTACAGCATATTTTGGGTGTATTTACAATGGGTGCGAATATGTACAGTGTGTTGGATGAGAAATATGCGGTATAAATGTTTGTAACAGTTGGTGAAAAACAAAAAATAAAAGCAGTTATATAATTTCGGTTTAAACAAGCATCGCTAAATACATTTGACACTAATTACAAATAATTACCGAAGGCTTTCCGCTCGCCCATTGCCCTACGCCCTTGGCTACCGACGTAATGTGCTTGGCAGCGAGACTGACGATTTCTTGCACGTCTTCCAATTTGGGCTGGATTGAAACTTTGGGTATTAGCAGAACGGCTTGCAGGAGAAAGATTGCTTGTTCGGGTTTGTCTTCTATAAAGTAATCAAATAATAGTTAACGTCATTATAGGCCTACCTTGACTACCAACCAGAAAGTGTAAACATTTTCCGGAGGACTTCCAAACTTTGTTTTGTAATTTTTACCAGTACATCACCCACTTTCCGGCTGTAATACCGACGCATTTCGGTCACGGCATTCTGCACAATCTCCTGTAGGGTTTTGCTGAGGCCATTCCCGAAGAGAATGTGCGGGCGTTCGAAACATTCGTCAATTGCAGACCAATCTGTTTGCTGATTTCCTGATAAATCTTGTCGAACTTCTATATGATCTGAATCAAATTATTATGAATACATTGCACAGAAAGATGGCTCACTAGAATGCAACCTTCTGTAAAGAATTCCTCTGCTGATGATTCAGTGTTCATTAATTTAGCTTGTTTAACCAAAGTTAGAATCTCTTCAACTGCTCTCTCAACCATCAAACTTTTGTTGTGCAACTCAGCAGAAGCGGTGCGACATATGGTCTCTATTTTATCGTTAAACTCTTCGACAGTCCATGTTGAATCCCTTTCTGGCAGCGCCCACAGCTTAATTTCCTGCATTTTCTGTAGAACTTCCAAAACTCGATTCATATAAACGTCATTCACGCGATCCACCAAAATTTGAAACTTTTCAACCGCTTCACTAGCATCTCGAATATAATTCCGAATATGATGCGACGCCCAGTCCAACTCAATTAGTCCAGGCTCAATGATTTTAATCAATTTATCAAGGTGTGGTAGAAATAAAGGTCGTACTTCTGGTTTTACCAAACTGACTGCTCGTAGAAAATCCTTGAGTAAAAACTGTAGTGAATCATGAGCAAAAGTAAAGTGTTCCTTTTTAGAGTACAATGTGAAACAGACAACAGGGACTGGCAAATCCATTTTGAGCATTAAATCACTTTCCCTGATTAACAACGGAATTGTAATGTGTAAGTTAACTTTTAATTTGTTCTTCTCAGAACAGATAATGAGTAGTTTTCGCTTGAGACATTTATCTACGTCTGAAACGTGTTGATTCATCCAAACTGCAATAATATCGTCTTGGTAGTTTCGCAGCAAGTGATCTGCGGTTCGATGTCGTTTGGACAAGTCGGTAGTGGAAGGCAATGCTTTAAGTAGTTGATGTCCTGTTATCGATTCCATCATTTCATTCAAGTGGCTAATCAAGGATCTTGCCCACTTGATACGGCCTGCAATCGGAGGGAACATCATTGGAATGGGTGGATTATCCTTCTGTTTCTTGTACATTTTTATGATCTTTTCCACCTCTTTCTCTGCATGCTTCAAGATACGTGAGTATTTCTCCTCCATTTTGTTGATGGGTACTTTAGCGGATACGTTTTCAAAGCGGACGAGAAATTTGATGCCTTGAGGCGTCTCCCATACGCTATCAAAGCTCTTTTCAATGATAGCAGCAAGTTGTTTGATTAGAGCGTCGACATGTCGCCGAAAGGCGTCGTAATCTGCATCAAACGCAGTATTCTTCTGATCTAGATAGTCGTAGGATTTCTTCATTATAGTGTCTTTTACTTCGTTGAATTTCTTGATTGCATCTTCGAGTGCATCGCCCAGAAGCAGACCTTCCATTCGTCGATCCAGTAAACTAGTATAATCATCAATTACATCGAACATTGCAATTATTTTCTTGAGTCGTTCGCAAAATCCGTTGAATTTGCCAAAAACGTAATTCTGGGAGAAATTGAAAGGGACCTGATCAGGCATTAACTCTTGAGCCTTTACAATACGATAGGTCTTTTGATAAGTCGCATTTAATTGGATGCAATGCAAGAGTTTCTCTTTCATTTCCTTGCGGTCCTGCGACCAGATCGTTTGTGTACCACGATTGTTAATATAATTCTTAGAGGATTCAATCATTTGATTAGTTATTTTAACCATTAAAGCAGAAGTGCGCTCTGAGGTATTATAGAATTGCGACACATTATGAATCAGTCGAACAGTTTGCAATAAGCCCAATATAGAATCCTGGATCTTAACCGGGTCATCGAGATATAAAGAATGACAATTTTTTTCAAGTAATTGAATATACTTTGCATTATCGATCGCCTCGTTGTAGCAAAATGTGATTTTTTTATCTGTCTCGTGCCACTGCTTGAGGAATTTTGACTTTGCGAAATCCAAGCACATGATGGTTTTTTGCACTTCATTTCCCTGCAGACTGCCAACGATTTGTGAAAACTGTGCGCCGCGTTTCTTCCAATACTCTAGCTCATCTTGTGGCCCAGATGAGTCGGTTTCGCGGCGAATCTGCTCGCTTTCTCGCAATACCTCGGTGAGTTTTTTCATCCATACCTTCATACGAATTTCCAGTGGTCGGATAAACAACGGGTTTTTCGACATATCCGTCAATTCATCCAAGGTATATTGTGACACCATAATTCTGCTATCATCGAAGATGATTGATTGTCCGGCGACTTCTTCGCAAACACGCAGAGCGCTGCAGAACGAGAGCAATCCAGGCAAAAGCTGCGTTTTTATCATGGGGCAATTGGTTGCTTCGTCATCGGCATCTGGAGATGGATGTGCGAGAGCTTCCATGAATACATGTTCAATGATGCGTTCAATTGTTGTGACTAGACCAATCTTTTCAGCGTCAATTATACCGCAATATAGGTCCTAGAAGAATAAAATTATCAAGAAAGCGTAAATTAAGCTCTTAAAGAAGTGCTTGGTACTTTGTGGAAGCCTTCTTCTGGTAATTGTTTGGTGGTGCTAGTACGAAAAATATAAACACAAATTCCTGTCAAAGGAATATCCCATCCATCCGTAAGAAAAAGTTTCTTCTTCTTGATTGTTGCTTTTGTGGGTTGGGGTCCTGGTAATGATTTGCTGGTACTTGGCTGTAGCACTCGACATTTTGATGGTTCAACTGAAGGATTTGGATCAAGTTCCTCCACGTCTTGATAGAACCACATTAGTTTTGAGCGCATATGAGGCAGAAAAATCTTGTTGATTTCATCCAACTGAAGGCAAATAAACTAATTACTACTAATTGAATCAACGTGGTTTAATGTTTTACCATGTCTCCTTCAAAAACATGGTTCATTATCTCATGTCTAGTCAGTTTCGTTGCATCCATTAGCAACTGAAAGGTAAACTCCAGTCGAGGATCCATTTCACCTCTTCGTGCCTTTCTCTCGCACTCTTCTCTCCTCCGCTAAATCAATAAACAATGTTAACTTTGAATATCTGCTTGGTATATAAAAATTTAGAAAAATAGATAAAAATACCAAGAGCATTGTCTCTGGATCCAAATTACTATCATCTTCTGACTCGGATTCATCCGAATTTTCAATATGTGGCCCACTAACAAACATTTTCTATTCTTTGCGGGTACTGTCTGCCTCGGGACTATCTAATTCGGCTCTACAATCTAGACTGTAACACAATATGCTGCACGCAGGGTGCTAACTAATACAACTGCTTGGGATTGCAATTAAAGTGAATTACAAACACGCGACGCGTTGATATTTGGTACCTTTCAGCACGAGCCCTAAATACTATGGAAGAATTCCTCATTATCTTACTACTTTCAACAACTTTCAGAGAGATACATATATCGCCTTCGCAAATAGTCACCTTCCGTCGCATTGTCCCGCATTTCCACCGCTCTAATTCCCACCAAGTGTATGTTATCTGTGATATCATGAAAGGTAGCATTTCAACTGTCTTCCAACTTTAATAAACTACCAGACGTGAGACAGGATATACAGGTTGATCTGAATTTAGGCAATGTTTATAGCATATCCTCATTGTTATAAGTGAAAACTTATTTTTTATAAGGATGTGAGTGGTTATTTGTTTTGTTTTCTTATTATTACTTGTCAGAATACTTGAGTTAAATTATATGGCATTAAAATACAATCAGTGGAAGAGACAGTTTTGATTTGCTAATTTTGACATTGTTGGTACAACTTGTTCCAGGCACGAAGAAAGTATGTTCATTGCACGCTCTGTTCATGCCTATTGCAACATGGGCAAGCAGGTATCATCCTACTTTGCTGCTGTGCATTTTGTTATTATCTGGTTACTGTTTATGATTGCATTACGTACATTCATCGTGCCCTCGCTTTCAGAGCGCGATCCCATCGCCAGCTTCCGCACTCCACCAAGCACCGCCAGCTTCTGCGCCATTTTCGGCTTTTTGCTTTCGCTCTTCCTCTGGTTATCACTCATGGTTTATGAAGTATTACTTTAGTTACATGCTTTGCACTTTGTTTGACCAGCGAGATTTTGGGATGTTTGATTCGGTGGATTATGATAGCCGCGATTTTCTACCGATATGATATGCATGTCGACGGGGCGTTTGTTGATGGTTGTAAAAAATACGCGTTTATATGTTTGATCGATTCGTGTTGCAAGGGTTGCTTTTGTAAAGAACCATGAAATATGTATGGAATGCTTGTATTAGAGGGAGCATGCTATATTTTGAGATTGAGAAAAAATTGAATGGAGTGGATGGAACATAAAAGAAAATATGAGATCTTTAAGGGTGTAATGAAAGAAGAAGTTGTGGGAAAACGGGAAAGATATAAAGCTATAAATTTCCTACTCTGATTGATTACCACTCTAAGTGTTAGTTACACATTAAATGAAAAGTGGGATAACGTGTTTTATTCATCTCCTTTCAATCAACCGCATCTCGAATTTGATGTTGTTTTTGGAATAGTGAGTAAAATTCAATTCAGGAGTCAAGCTATTTAACATTTTAATATAGTTAAATTGTTAATTAAAACAATTTTTTCCTTATCTAAATCCATATTTATTTTTAAACATATCCAAGTCATTTACAAATATTTTTAATTTAGTACCCACCCGATTTAATTCTGCATCAGTTGCCATTTTTAAAATCAATCACTTTTTATCCAAGAGCAAAACTAAAATGCACAACTTGTGCAATGTACGTTCCTTACTATCCAAAGTTTAATTAAATACTGATTTGTTCGCTATCTTCCCTTTAATATCTCGAAATTGACACAACAATCTGTGCGTGGTATCCACCTCCGTAACTTATTATCATTTCTTCATTATAAGCAAATCCCATGCAAAATCTATCTAATGGAAATAATTGCAATCCAAATAGACAAATTTATTTGACGTTTGCACGCACCATCTATTTCTATAAGACATTCACATAGAGACTATTGCAGCTCATGCAATCATAAATCACAAATGTTAATTTTTGTCAATCAAAATATAATACGGTTGTTATTTTAGGATTCATCGTTCTCCTACTTTGCTGGAAGTGGAACCAATATTTACAAAGCAACATAAACATAATTATTCTATATACATACCCTTTAGAATTATTAAATTGAATTTAAATTTGCTGTGCTTTACACCGGGATATTAACAAACTGGCATTCTAATACGAGCAGTAGAGAGACTGCACAGTCGATTTCAATCAAATTAACTGTCAGGAAAACGGCACCGCCAACAAGAATAACTCACACCAAACAACGCAGCGTGTTAGATTCGGCTCGAAATGCAAATTACTTTGAACGAATGTGGATTCAGGAAGGCGGTAAAATGAAAACTCTTGACGTTCAATGTGGAAACGCTTAGCTTTGCGCATTAATTTGAAGCTTTGGCTGGCGTGCAATTCTAATCATTCGGAGTTTACACTTGCTGCCATTTTACGCAACGCTCACCTTTGTCTCTCTTTATTTATTTTACAATTTTCAAGGGAGCTAATAGTAAAAAAATAAAGAAAAGTGACGGCATGAAACATATCGTTAATCATAATATAAGTATGATACTTTTATATCTTTCTTTGTTGGTATAAAATACCATGACGCGCATAATATAAATCTATCGATTTTCATTCGTAGCATGCGAATCGCTCTTCTCTCAGTTTACAGAGTATTTGAGTTTTGCTGTTTGATACCTGAATTCTCACTCTCACTAGGCACGCTAACAAGGTTTGCTTTCACGTGGCATTCATTACTCTCTAATGTAACAAGCTGAATTCCATTCGATTAATTATTCCAACTACCTGGAGACTGGCGCCAACGCGCACTAAAACTCACCCAGCATGATAGCATTATCATCTTGTTTTGCATACAGTTAATTAATTACTTTCTGGACTGTTTTTAATGCCATAGACGAGAAAAAAACTGTTATTATTGATTTGGTATTATTGCGAAAGCTGTAGATGCGTCTGGGTTCTAAAGTATATATATAATTCGACTGATGGTGGTATTTTAAGTGCGTCGCATAGTGCAAGACCTAGAGACGGCAATCCAATTCAATCCCCATTTGCACACACAGCGAGATTGCTATCCACCGCCACTGTTCAGAGGCACGTAGCCGAGCATATGACAGTCCTCAGTTGATATCGATTGCAAGGGCGCATCCGCAGCGCGTGAGGCCCGCCGCCAGCCGCCTCCGTGCGGTTCTTGTACGCACTCGCTTTGAGCGGCCAGCTGAATCAACATGTATTGTCTCCAACGATAATAACAAATCGGCGGCAAAGTTGTGCGCGCAACGAATCGCGAGGGATGAGTAATGAGAGAGAAAATGGTAAAGTAATTTATTTGTCTTTAAAAACAAACCAGTGAATGGTTTCAACGAAATAAATTTCCATAAATTATCATTGTTTATGATATCATTGTAATTTGTAGTTTTGTGAAGGTAGAAATGAACACAATGAGCAATGAGTTACGAATATTGCATGAATTGGCTGTGTCCACAAGGAACCGCCAACAAACCCGCAGCAATTACAACCCCGCCGAATGAAGTGGTCGCAACAAGCCCCATGGACGCGCTGGTAACGTCGGGACCAAGCCCCAGTCCGGGTAGCTCAAACTCCTGTGAAGAAGTGCAACCTCCGCCAAAGAATTGTTATCGACTAGTGATGTTAGGTTCGGCACGTGTTGGGAAAACATGTTTAGTGGCGAGATTCTTAGGCGGAAAGTTTCACGACAGTTATACTCCGACGATAGAAGATTTTCACCGTAAGTTGTATCGGATTCGGGGAGAAATGCATCAGTTGGATATTCTTGATACTTCTGGGAATCATCCGTTTCCAGCAATGAGGAGATTGTCGTTTCTAACAGGTACCAAGTCAAAGAGAATTTTAATTTGAAACATCTTAAGAATACGCTAGTCTTGAATCATGTTGATATAACTTTACCTATACTGAAGAAGGCAGCAAGCCAAAAACGTTCTATAGATAAATAGTAAGTGTCAAAATTATATCAACATAACGAATATTAAACACTTTGTAAACACCATCAACAATACACTAAAAGTTGAAGTCTTATTCTAGGAGATCTTTTTGTGATTGTATTCAGTATGGATAGTCGGGAGACCTTTGAGGAAGCAATTAGACTACGCGAACAAATTCTAGAAACAAAAGGCAACGCAGGTGGCGCAAATAATCCCGTCTTGGGACGAAAGAAACCTCCACCCCGAGTACCAATAGTTCTAGCTGGTAATAAATGCGACAAAGAAATGAGGTGCTACTATTAACTACTAATTACCCTGCATTCTCTTCAATTAGTTTGAATGTTTTTACTTAACAACATACTTTTAGGACTGTCTCTGTTGATGAAGTTGTGACCTACTGTGAAACACAAGGATCTGGTTGTGCTTTTGTGGAAACATCAGCAAAGCGCAATCTCCGCGTTGATGAGGTGTTTTATCAACTCTTTGTTGTAGCAAACCTCCCGCTGGAAATGGCCCCCAATCACCACAAACGCGTTAGTGCCAATTTTGGTTCGCCGTGTCCGCTCCCACCGCCTGTGCAACAGCAGCATGCGAAAAAGTATACTCTCTCGGTCAAACGCCGCCTCAGCGATGCATGTGGCGTGGTGACGCCAAACGTACGCCGCCCCAGCATTCGAACGGACCTAATGATAATGCGCACTAAAACCATCAGTGGCAACGAATCAAACGGTAACACAATCAATGTGTTTAGACGTGTTGATAGAGGCTGTGTCATTACATAAATTACAACCTCCGAGCCGCCAAAGTCCTACGCAAAGTACATCTTAATGTTGTATTAAAAAACGAGACAAACCTGTATTGCTATTGAATCAAAACATGTTTGTCACTCTGTGTCTTCGTATATCAAACGACATTTGTCGTGATTGTCGATTAATGAAATGACGATTGTTTTAAGTTGCCACACAGCGTGTACAGCGTGGTGCAAAAGATTTGACCAAATTTTGAAAGCAAGTTATTGTATTTCAAAAGACATGTTTTTGATTTGTGTATTTTTATATGTATATTTGTGAAAATTTTTGATGTTGATATAATAATACCATGTTTGAAACAGTTTCATGTTGATCAAGGCGTTAAATAAAATGTACCTTCAAATATTATTGGCATTACTAGAATATGAAACTGTTAATGAGGAAATGATTTTCGATGATCAGATATTTGTTTCAGTATAGGTTTCAGGTGCAACCCAAGACGTTTTACTAAAATTGCCCTTATTCATATTTGCCGCCCGCTTCTGCGCAAACTCAACAGCAACGCTACAATTCGCTGCAGAGATTGCAGACCTGTCATTCGTTTGTCAGTGTACAATCTGTCAGTGCGCTTACGTATGGCGTCAAAATAACAAAGCTATTGCTGCTGTGTTTACTATACCACGTTGATGAGCCTTGTAAATATTTAATAAATAACTTATATGCCCTTATTAGTGTTTGAGTGGTTATTTCCATTTACTCATCAACTCATAGCAGCCACACGACAAAATGAGGTGAGCATAACTTAAATAAAACTAGGCCAAACAATCACTTATTTTGCACTCACTTAGATCAAGTTTGTTTTGATGTTTATCGGCATCATACTACAACAATTAGTGCGTTGTATAAAGCATTAAACTATTTTTAGTGGTCCTCGAAGCAATATGTCGCAGATGAACGGAAACAATCGACGACCGCCCAGCAACACCATTAATCTCAATCGAGTACCATCAATTGAAAAACCAACATGTGCTCAACACGATGACCTCATCAAATACATTTATGAATCCTGGAACAAAATATCACAAGAGGCAGAGAAAAGTGGCAATAGCCACAGCAGTACTAAGTATTATTGTGAGCAAGACAGTCACATGCCCAAAGACTTTGAACCATTTAATTTGGAAGCTTATTGGGGTAGGAAGGAAGTACAAAAATTGCAACAGCCTCAGCACTCATAGCAAATTTTATTTGGAAAGTCTATTGATTTTCAACTTCCAGGATTTTTTTTACTTGACTAACTAATTTAAACACAATAATTTAAAGTACTTCATACAAATGCTAAACAGGAATGAAAATTATACATTTCATCAATTTTACAACTGGTTGGCATTGGAGCTAATGATTTATGTGGTAATAATTAAGTTTCACATATATCAAATACAAGTAGTTTTGCAACACTCTTTGGTTCACAGTATTACTGCATATTCACATTAATATTTCAATGTTTTGTTGGTGATTTACCGCCGTCTACTTGTAGAAATGATGAAATGGCATACAAATCAATGATGAAAACATTTATTGTTGATCAAAAAACTTTTATATCATGGACTTTGATGTTTGCTGCCAAGCCAATTTCAATGATAGGTGTTGGCAGTTTATTTAACACCGTAAAAACGAAGCATTGCAACAATTAATTGTATTATCGGCGCATAATACGAAGATGAATGAAGGATGATAGCGATTTTTATAAAACAAACTTTTTTCCATTATTTATATCAATTCTGAGTTAATATTGATTGTACAATACACATTGTTTAAGCCACTTGAGTACTTGAAGTTTACGTAGAGTATGTGCCCTATATTTTCTTGTAGCCCTTTGGCATTGGCATATCGAATACGATTGGCAAGTTATCCGGGATATAATTGATATTGCACGTTGAAGCATTGATGAAGATGATTTTTCCGTCTGAAGTCACACCGTATCCTGCAAGCAAGGAGTGTGGATTAGTATGGAGAGAATTTAGTGGAGTGTTGTGTGGAATACCTTCATGAATGTGCCCGAAAACGTGATATTTAGGTTTGACTCTATTCTGTACAGTGTGTAGCAATTCTACGCATCCTGCACGAACTCCAGAACAAGCTAAATCACCGTGTCCCAAAGGTGGAGTGTGAGTGATAAGTACGTCGACGTTTTCAGGAATTAATCTCCATTTTGCTAAACATTCTTCACCTCTTTCAAGATTAAATGCCCAATTTCCAAAGGCGGGTTGCCTGTAAGTTCAATATTTCTGCATAAAATAACCAATATACAATTTCATTGAAATTCTATGGCTTACCAAGGAGTTCCATATAATTTAATACCATAAACCTCAATCATTTCATCTTGTAAATATGTACAATTACTTAAATACTTGAAAATATCTGGTGTATTGACTGCATCACCAATATTAGCACTCTTCTTTCCATAATTAGGAATCTCATCTTCAGTGTCAGAGCCCTTGTCTTTCTCCTTGAAAGCATTGATAAATTTCTTATCAAAACTCAACTCATGATTGCCTCCAATAACAATCTTATGCTTGTGGGGCAATTCTCCAATCCATTTGTTAAAGTCTTCAACTTCACTACGCCCACCACACTTTGTAAAATCACCAGCATGAATGAAAACATCTCCATCTGGCACATCAAACTTTATGTTGTGAATCAAAGAGTGAGTGTCACTCATGCACACAAAGCGTACTTTGTCGGGCTCCACTAATTTGGCAGGTATTTTCACATTTAGTTTGAACAACTTCTGCCCCTTTGAGATCTCTTTCCATGCAAGCGTTGGATTGTTGGATAAAGAATGAACTGTGACATCCATGTTATGCAAGTCAATATGTTAAAACTTGTTACTTAATAATTAATGTATTGTTGCTACATTTTATTTGCCATTGTTTGCAACCGGCTCTTTCGTCGAAGAAAGTTATAGTCGACAACTTGGAAAATGGTCGAGATGACAGATTTAGGTTAAAATTTCAGGCGAACAGATCAACATTAATATAAATAGACTTATTTTGGAGGTATATGTTACTTGATTACATAATGTGGTTGTTCTGTTAATTAATAGTTGGTATATGCAAATATAAGTCTAAGGAAGAACGACCTCAATTCAAAAAACGGTCGACATTTCTTTCGTTTCAAAAACAATGGAGCACTACTAAACCAATAAAACAAAAACAGAAATGTATATTAAAGTCTAAACAGGGAAAAGGAGTAAAATAACATCATGTAAACATTTGCGCACAATGTATAAAAATAATTTACCACCATTGCAATCGGAGTATCAAATATTGTCATACAACAACTATAGTATACTAGCGCGACTAAACTGCACTATCAGGTTTTATATTTTATCATTTGACTTATTTCAAGTGCAGTTCGCCGGTACGTGCAGCTCCATGAGTCCCGCGTCTACAATCATTCCAAGCAAAGGTTAGTCGGGTTGATGTAGTTAAGTCACGCATCTTAATTGGTGACATTTAACCGGCGATCAGCCGGAACCGCAGCTTCAACCATCGGTTATCAATTGCCAGAAAAAATGCGATAAGTTAACGACTACATTTACAATAAAGCATAATACACCGCGTGTGTGATGAATTAAATTCGATAGGATTACAAGTCATTCGCTATAACAATGTTGTACCTACTCATTGCATTCTATCGCCTCGGACCTTTCGAGTTCTTCAAGCAACACGTGAAACTGCCCATCATTGAATACATTGACAATACTCTGCAAATCTTCAAAACAAAAGCCCAAAGTGGCATCACTAGCACAAGGGATGTACTTCTCAAAGGAATTGTGGTGGCTGTGATTTCTAGCATCCTGATTTGGCTCTCTGTGTTTATGTACATGGCATTTTACTACAGCTATGTACCTGCTATAGCCCATCAAAGATCAGTGCATTTGCAATTTAAGTGAGTAATTGATAGTGTCATTTAATGGCATTTGTTTTCTTACATATGTTATTGGATTTAGAACTAATAATAATGCTAAGAGGGGTTCTATCAATGAGCATAGTTATCTAACTGCACATGTTGAACTCACAAAGCGACAACAGTTACTCATGTTAGGGCAGCCATACAGAATTAATTTAAATTTGGAAGTGCCAGAATCACCTGCTAATAGAGAAATGGGTAAGCTTTTTATTTCAAGTAGGTGGGTTGTATGGTTAACTTTAGCATTTCAAGGCATGTTTATGGTGTGTGCTGAATTCTACTCCAAGGATAAGAACAAAAACAAAAAATTAATTGCGCAATCTTGTCGTTCTTCAATGCTACACTATCGTTCTCCTCTTGTTGACACAATTTACACTTTGGTATACAGTCCATTCTTCATTTTTGGTGCCAGTGAAGAGAAGCAGAATTTGAATATTGAACTGTTTTCCAAGTATGAAGAAGAAGAGGGACCTACAGTGACTGATGTGCATATTGAGATTCAATCTAAGCAGATTCAGGTTTACTCTGCAAAGTTTTTAATAACTGCTGAATTCAGCGGTTTGCGATATTTTATGTTTAACTGGCCAGTAATTTCGGCTGTTCTTGGTACTATGATTATTTTTCGCTTGCAACGCATGCTTATAATATGAATTCCAGGAATTGGAAGCAACTTATTCATTGTTGCTGTTATTGGCTTCTTGTGCTGGCACCAACTGGTGCACTCAGAAGAATATCGATTATACAGAGAACGTCGGAGTAGCCAAACAAGCAACACTGATATCACTTCTGCAAAGTTTGAAGATGGTAATCTTGGAAAAAGTTTCGTGCAAATTTTACGGTGTACTTTTCTTTTAGATTCGTTCTCTTCATCTTCCGCGGAAGATATTTCAATTCTAGAAAAGTATAAGGATAAATCCAGCCGTGAAAACGAAGAAGTTATTGAAAATATCAGCCCAGACATTGAAGGAGTTCGCCGAAAGATAGACTAACTAAACTTTCAATTATCATTCTATAATGTCTTTTTAAAAGATGACTACAATAGATTAAATGTCCTAGCACAACAGATCAAAGCACTGCTTTAAAATAATGAATTGTTGAAGAAATGCTAGGTAAATTGGGTTTTATATCGTAATTTGTTTTGTTGTAAAGTTTTTAAAATGTTAAGATTAATTGTACTGAATTATTTCAAACATACTACTGCTTTTTAATTAAAAAGTTGACGTTGTTTGACAAGAAAACACTTAAATAATTACAATTAGAGTATTACACATATGCTATAAATTAACGCTGCCAAAGTTTTTACCTGCAATAAGTCGCCGTACTAATACAATTTGTAAATAATATTAACTCACTACAATAAATAGCAATATGCAACTAATAACTAACATAACATGTATTGCTGAAGGTTCTAACAAAATGGAATTTGTATGTTATATATTCCTGTGCCACCAGAACCAAAATTTGTCATGTATAAACGTCGAAAATTGTAACGTCCTTCAATGGTAGATAATTTTCAACCCAATTTATTGTATCAATAATCAATCAAAGAAGCTTTCAGCTTGCAAATTTGGCCAATTTTGGCTTTTGACAGAAAAATTCTCTGGTCGTATCACACTAACAATTTATAATAATACAGTAGCCATAAATAATCTGCTTATTCAACTAACATTTAAATAGAATGTTTATGTACACGTTTGATGCTCGCACCAAAAGCACCAGCTTTAGTTTTACTATTGCGTGGTAGCTCTTCCCATGTAAACTGTGTCAATACCTCTTGACTCCCGCATTAGCTGGTCAATATTTGTATGTTTGCCATTTCCAATGAGTGTTGTGTGTAATCTTGTTGCCAGCCAACACATAATAAATGCGGACATGAACAGTAGACATCCTAGGATTGCGGCAATCACTAGGAATGAACTGCAGCTGCCATCAAAGGCTGCTGCTTTGCGATAAAAATCTCCAGGCATCAGTACAGTATATTCAATATTCTCTTGGAACTTAGTAAATTGCGTGGCATTATCATCAGCCTGATTATGATTGTTGGTGAGCGCTTGCGGTGCTTGGACGATTTCAGTCACATCCGCTGATGTTGATCGACGTTTGCGCCCATGCCCGGATGGCTCGAATAAATCCAAGCAAAAGTCCGGCTGACAATCGGCAGCGTCCATGCATGCCTTGATTTGAGAGTGAATCCATAATGTAGAGCGTTCTTTCATCGTGCTGAGGAGAAAGGCTTCGAAATCGAGAAATACTTCGTTGTGTCGCTCGCGATAACGTGCCGGTTGGTGCGGGATGATGGAAGCAAAGTCACGATTACGGCAGCTAGAAATTCAACCAGTTTGAAAACAAATTAGAAACTTCTACATACCGATATTAATAACCTTTAACTGTTATCGTTTATTCGTTCGTGATACTTACCCATCTTTAACGAGTGCTACACTTCCGCTCATATGCGGGTCATCGGGATCGGGGCTGACGGTGACCTCCATTAGCTTGACATATTTCCATGCGGATTCCGGTGAAATTCTAGCACGTAGTTGCAGTTTTGTTCCTATTGGTACAGCCTGATCGACGGGCAATTCTCCTTGCTGACTTGTAGTGTTGTGGATGCGGGCGGCTGGTGCTTCCTTGTAAAGGGCAACTTCGTATTCCAAACGACCTGGAGTTTCTTCTACCACGCCCGATACGCGAGCACCATGAGGGCTAAAATAGTTGTAATCATTTTAATAAAATGTATATCAAACTTAAATGTATTCAGGAATCTAGAAAATCTGATAATTCCATCAATGATTACTAAAGCACTTACAAGCTTCCGGCAAATCCAGCAGCTTTATTTTCAATTACAGTCGGCTCAGGTGGTTTGCACATGATGATCAATTCTTGATCCGATTGCATGACAACGCCAGGGAATTGCGGAAACCATACCCGTACGTGGACGAATCCCTGAAATGGTTGTTAACATTCACATTTATGCAAATAGCCAATGCCATTTATTCAGACTAATCACACGTTGGAATGAAATTGATAATTATTGTACTGCAATGTGACATACATTTCGTTTTAGGACTCCACAATGATTGAAGTCAGTAATGCGTAGATTAAAACGAGATCCACTTGGGTCCTGGATATCCGGTCTTATTTGGCACACTAGATCCGATTGCGGATCTACTGCACGGTCGTCAGCGAACAATGGGCTTCCTTTAAATCCATCAGGTTTCTTTAATTTAGCTACGATTTGTTCACGCCCAATGATGCTATTTCCGTTGGCAAATGTGCACTGAATTTCGCTTACTGAAACACATCAAATGTGGTCCACTGTACTAAATGACAATGAACAATTACACAATACACTTTACGAAGTAATTAGTCGGAACGAGCAGTATTTTTGTCTTGAGATGGCACGACACTTTGAGGTATACGAAGAAGATTCAAGTACCTATGTTGCTGCTTTTTAGTGGAATTACAGTTAAGACAATCCACTGGAACAGACGCAGCAACGACTTAGTGTTCCTGCAAAGAACAAAACTACCTAAACGGAACCAAAACTGGCTTCAGCACGTGGAGGTTTCACTATATGCATTCCAATGGATTTTGCTATAAACCAGAAGTAATCTATTATGAATTTGCTATGGGAATATCGACTAATCAACTCTATGACCGTTGTAATTGCCTATTATTTGCAACGACGGTATCTGGATTGATCATCAATGGCTAAATTGAAACGGAATTTAATATCCAATTTTACGATCTTGATGCACATTAACTAAATAGTATTTTTGCGCGGATTGTTACTTTGTATTCTTGAGTTGATTGTGGTGATTCGCAAATCGGGCTTGACGCGTCAGTTGTGTCCTATGAAGCGTATGCAGGCGGTATGCAAATCCTTGTTATATTTATTCCACTCGCCACATCTGATGGATTCCGTTATATTGTTGCTACCTTCATGCGCTACCTTTATTTATTACTTCGCATGCTTGGGCATTTGACGGTTTTTATTGCTTGGATTGCGATAATGTGCTGAAGAGTTAATGAATAGAAAGCTTTCATACAGCGATAGTGATAATATTGATACTGTTAAAATCTTTTATGGTATTATTTCTAAAGTTCTCGGATTTTTGTTGATTTAACAAGCGTGACGGATGTTTTAGTAATTTTATTAATGTCTTCAATTTGAACAAAATTCTTGAAGATGTCATCGTATTTTCAGAAATAATAATATAACAATTCTATATTACCGTAGTGCGTTTATGAAAGGGTGAAATCTAGATGGGCGGTTTCCAGGTGGTTCTGATTACCCAAAGGAATTTCCTGCATTCCACATTTTACAAGGAATTAACGACTATCGGATGTGGTACCGCACTCTACAGGAATTGGTTCTTAAAGGTACCATTTGGCTCGAATGTTGAGTCAAGTATAAGAGGCTATCACATAATTGGAATTTAAAAAAAAACGTTTTCGTTTTCATATTGCCTTCTTCAGTACTGAAGACAATAGTTATAATACTGAAGAAAGCAACATGCCGAAAACGTTCTATTAATAAATATCTAGTAAGCGTTATAATTTTATTTTATTACCATAATAACTAGAATTATTTAGTAGTTCTTAGCATACCTTCATAATCTTGGGCGTCAGTAAGAATCTGAAACAGAAATAAATAACAGTACTTAACAGCCAATAAAATATAATTAAGTATTTTCATTTCATTATTATTTCAATAATAATTATGCATTTCTAACGTACACAAATAAAATATGAATTAAATAATAAAACTAACAATCTTGGTTATAAATAAGTAAGAACAATTTTGTATTATCCGAGTCATTTAGTTTTCCATCTCATTTAAATTTATTTCCATGCCGACATTATTCCTCTCTGGCACCTTCACGCATGCCGATAATTTGTTGCAGTTTGCGTACTTCATAAATTCCTATTTGCATTAACTATGCAAGAATTGCACATCCTGTTGAGAGGTGTAAAGTGCACGTGTGATGTGAATGGTGCGCTACATTTGCAACTCGAGCAATTTCTTCTAGCTTGGACGAAGTACTTTTGCAAACGGCCGGTCGAGATTAGTATAAAGATAGAAGTAAGCTTTTGCGGAAGTGTTCTATCCGAAATGGACGACACCTACTCTTGCGATTATAAGTGTCTGAAATGCAACTTTAATTGCATCCTGACAATCTCCCATCGATTGGCTGTAAGCCTGTGACCTATTTACTCTATTCAGGCTAATTGCGGGTGAGAAGTTAAGACAATCAATTTTACCAGTGAGAAATATGAATTGTTTACGGAAAAAATAGATTATTTTATGCACTTACTCTTTGCAGTTATGCTCCGGTTTAAAATAATTCTAACGTCAAACATACTATAAAAGATTTGTCTTGAAATTGGTCTTCTTCAACGTTTTTCTTCTCTCTTTTCTTCGTGAAACGGAGCACAAGCAAATAGAGTACTTGTTGCATTCAAATTGCACAATTGACATGTACAAAATCAGAATTCAGTTATCATTAGACTATTATCACTCTTTGAAATGTGGTATTCGACAGTGGACGGAATTCACATTCACAGTTTGTGACTTTTCTTTCAACAACTACCTAGTTAGGTACCGCGTTAACTGCCAGCTAACTGAAAAGCATATGTCAGTTACGGCATTAACAACATGTGAACAGTAGAGCAAGTGATAAGATGCGAATATGGCAACATTCTGCCAATAGCGAGTGCTTGGAATTTAAGTGGCGTTTCATTTCGATTGAAATACTTTTTTTAGCAATTCTATGATACCGTGCAACTGGTGCTGGTGACATCACTTCTACTTCTTCTCGTAGAGTTTACGAGTTGTCGTTTAAGGCGATTCAGTTAGGTCGCAGTCAATTGTAAAGATTGAAGATGATGATTGAAGTAAAGAGTGAAAAAGTGAATGTATTTTATAGATTCTGCTTTGTTTATAAGAAAATTGTCATTTAAAACAAATACAATTGGCTATTTGAATGAAGATTATGACATTGAGCATAACAGTAAAATCAGTTTTCTCTTGTGCATTTTCATTGACTATTACAATTTGTCTTGCGCCAGTCACGCTGCTTTGCTGGCAATGAGCATGAACTTGCAAAGCTTGAATAATTTCAAGCTCTTATCTTATAATAAATACTACAATATGCTTGCTGCTGTAACATCGTTAAAGCTGTGTGCATACTTCTGAATCGAAACAATTTGTTCTTATAGTTCTAATTGATGTAATAATAAATAATCGTACAACAGATGGGATGTAGTCAGATTGAATGGTCATTAATTTAGTTTATACTACTCTATAATAATATTATTATTCAAAGTATTGTTGAGTGTGGTCACGAAGTGTTTAAGATTCATATTGTTGAAAATTTGCACTATAACACTTATAGTATACTTCTTCAGTATACTGAAGAAGGCAACATGCCGAAAACGTTTTATAAATCAATTTTAAGTAAGTGTTATGAATATTATTAAATGAAAAATAATTCATAATACTTACACCATTAAAAATTAACAATGCAGTTAATATAATCCTATAATTCTTTCGAGTGTAGACACTCATTTTAAGTTGTTAAATACCCAACTAGGCGAAGTTTTATTGCCACCCGCACTTTTGTATTTTGTTTGTTTTAAATTTACAAGTTTATCTGGAGAAGATGTGAACATGCATTTCACAATGTCGTTTGCGGAAGTACTTAGTAGCACCACCGGCTATGAGAACAGTGTGTCGACTGATTCGTGAGGAAGAAGCCGCGGGACTGCCGTACAGCACGCGGCTCTTCGTGGTTCCGCAAGGTTACGCTACAAGAAGTGCCAGTTGTGACGAACGGTGTACTGTTACCTGGCGTTTACTTCGTTTGTTCCAGCTTCTCTTCTGATGTGCATTGAAGTGGTGGTTTCAGCAGTTTTTTTTTTCTTCTTTGCATATTGCCACAATAAGGACAATAAGACTGGAGACTACTCTTCCTGAAATATCCCAAAAGGGCAATGGTACTACGGGTATCGGGACTTATCAGAACTGGATTCGACGAGAAAATATGTTATCAGATATATTCTGATATACTCAGCAGGAGCTGAAGTAACACCTGATTTTATTATAAATTCAAGCCGTTTAGAAGAAGTAACTGCTTCAAATTAAATTATAATAATTTTATACTGCAAATACCGTTTTGTTCAAAGAACATTATTGAAAAGCACTGTTGTTAAACAACTCGTGACATATTTAGTTTCATGCGCTATCAACCAATTCAATTCACCGCTACTGTAACTTCTCAAAATTTCTAATTACACATATTAACTGCGATATATAGAGCACCTGCTAATACTAATCGTTTTTCCATGATCACACCTAATCACCCTAATGATCAGTATTTATCGATCGTGATAAGTGATGTGTAAAGACACTTTCATATTTTCACTTGAAATGATTTCTTTTTACGTTACCTTAAAAATTAGTTTGTATCTTAGGTAAAGAGGTGCTTAATTTGACATTCCCTCTGATAACTTCCGGTACCATCAAACAGTGCAGTCCAGTGCATCCGAAGTAATTACAACTAGACTTGGGTAATTACAAGTCATCCAGAACGATGCTTTTTCTTTGAAGTTAAAAAAGAGTCGTTAGGGCGTGTGAGAAGTTTTCATGGAAAAAACATCATAGAGAAAAAGAGAGTTTGAGGAAATATTTGGCCATTTCCGAGAAATGTAATTTCTGAATATTTTACTTTAAGAGTCTAGGGACCTATGAATTTCAGTTTTACTGAAATTGATTGATTTTATATTGAGTCTAATTGTTTACTAAATTAAACCAATTATAGAGTAATTTTTGAATTCCGATTGTAGATTAAAATTGGAGAAATCCAATTCCAAATATTTGCTTCATCGTAAAATCATGCTTTAGAAACCAAATATTACGCAATATCATATCATTCATTTATAATAGACGCCTACATCTTACTTTTTCCTATACGAAACTAGAGAATGGTTACCACAGTTTAACGCAAAAGAAACAGCTTCTAGTTCTCATCTGCCTCAAGTCAATGTTGTCACTAATATTACAGTGTCATTCGAACAAGTAATGCCTTTCTGTTGACTCATTCATCTTGTAACAATTCGACTTTTCACGTGCATTATAAAAACTAAACATGGACGAAGACATACAGCAACATGAGTCACTACACACTGCGCAGATTCAAGTGTGAATTATAAATCATCAAGATTCGCGATGTAGGAATTTTTATGTGATAAAAGAGTGCAATACTTGCACGTCTATCCTATACAAAGCCATCAACTTGATAACATTACATCCGCACATTCCGGAGTGAATGCTTGAAGCATGATGCCGCGACGTAATCGCGAGCATATTGTCTAATGCGCACATCGAGATGGCTGAAAGTAGGACGGGTACATCTAATTGTTAAATTGTTTCTGATGATGATACCTTTATATTTTCTGATAATTTTTATGCTTTTGGAGAGGACATTATTGCTTTGAAAATATGTAATTGTTGGTATTTTAATGTGTTGCTCAACTAACCGGAACTAATCATCTTGTTTGAACATCAAGATAGTTTTTTACAAGGCATGAGAATCTGGAGCATTATAGGTCAGAATTCAATCAATTTGCTAAGATTTGCACTCACTTACAACATTGCAAATCAGGTGCTGTGCTTTCTTCTCCTACAGCAATCAATTCCACCTCAGCGCGCGTTCACAATTACTCCTTGCTCCCAGTCACCCAGCCGCCCAGTCAAGCTCTCCTCCACCAACTCAAAAGTATTCTAATCGATCTTCGCATCGATGCTCTAGTTTGCACATTGATTTATAGTCTTGATTAATCCGTTATCCACGTCCTCGTTGGCTATTTGCGGCTTTATAGCACGCTTATTTAGTACCCTTCATGCAGGAGAGGAAACCTGCTGGACATATTTCCGTAAAACCAATACAGAGTATATTTATTTCAAGATGACCTACTCATCACTCCTTCCTTCGTGATTAGTTCATATTGCATTCTTTTAGACATGCAAGATGGTGTATGATGCACGCAAGTTGACAAAAAATGTCTTTGTTGACGCGTGTAATCCTCGTCAATCACATTTGGATGCGTAGCAAGAGAATTGTCATGCGTGCAATGAATGACTAACCGCAGGAGTGCGACTTTGCTCCATTAGACTCATTGCTTTTTGATTTGTAGATTCCATAGAGACAATACCAGAGACTGCTCCATATTTTACCTTCTCTATTCAAATGATTCTAATGCAAGCAGCGAGTGTAAATTAAATCAATTTACAAAATCAGAGCAATAGATCAATGCATCTACCGCGAAACACAGTTCACAACTAATATAAGAATGGCACAACCGAAGCAGTTAGATCTTAATGCACCCGATCCTAATTGCTACGAGATGCATTCATAATTATGATGCACGCATGATGATTGCACACGTTTGCGTATTTTTTCACGCGTCTGCCTCTGCCGCCACAAGAGTTTTCTTCGCGCAGTTCCCACAATGTGGATTTTTAAGGCGGAATATTGTTATGTACTGCATTTTTTTTAGATTTTATAGGCTTTAGAATGCAGTATGATTGAGCACACTTTATGATGTGCCATGTTTTTCGCATGCGTGTTGGCATTGAATAACATTGGAGTTTATGAGTTTTTGTGCATAATCCAATAACCTCAAGAAATATTGAGAGCGCAATATAATAATAGTTGCAAAGAGTAACGCTAGTTGATGTTTGATGCAAATAATGCAGAACTCAAAGATAAATTTACATTAATACTTTATAAATTAAACGTTTTTGACTTGTTATCTTTTTAAGCATGATAGTATTGATTTGTTATTTTTTGCGTAAATGAAAATGCACTTGTATTAAAGCTCTCTCAACAAACTAAATGTTAAAGTAACTTACTTAATATTATTTTTATTCATTGAAATTTTTTTAATGATGAATACTTTACGTTTTTTTTTTATTTTTATTTGTGCTATAGTCAATATGTATTTAATTTATAGCCAAAAAAATGCTGCAAAACGCCTTAGAGAACAATCATTTTAATATAATGTTCAGTGTGATATGGGCCAGTTTTCCATCGTTAACAAATCATTCAAGTTATGTTGATACAATTTCACTATACACTTACTTTTATTCACTTGGTAGAATGTTTTCGGCATGTTGCCCTCTTTAGTATGATCTACTGAAGAAGGATATGAGACTGAAGAAGGCAACATGCCAAAAACGTTCTACCAAGTGAATAAAAGTAAGTGTTATAGTGAAATTTTATCAACAACATGAATCTTAAACACTTCGTAACCACACTCAACAATACACTAAATCATTCAAGGTAACAACACTTATTTTAATCGATTGATATCATCGAGTACTCGTTATAGCTTATCATGCAAATAACAGGATAAACACTTTTCAATCTAATTGCGTAAAGAAAACAGTCTTTAGCATGTAGGCTAAAGAATCGACCTCAATCTACATTGAATTGAATTGAGGCGTAGGTGTTTGCTGTGAGGAAAATCCGTTCGAGAAGCAATGAAAACCTACATTCGAGCTAAGATCTTCTCTAACTGCGGTAACGGTGACGTCAAGATGACCACACGTTACATATCAATAATTAGTTCAATTTGTCTAGATCAGTAATATGGAAATCTTTATATGGAAGACTTTATCGTTCGGTTACTGAGGCTGTGCATGCGTGAATTTGAATTTCTCGCTTAATATGGAAGATTGTAGCTGATTATCACAGAAACCAATTTTATGATCTCTTAGTTTTAAAAAACCTTTTTTATTGCTTTCCAATGCTGTATATATTATAATTAGGTACGTTTCCTCAACTGATGAACTAGATATTAAGTTCGTATTCGAATTGGAAATTTAAATTCTGTGCAATGCGAACCCACTGGACTTCAATGATGCGTTAAAGTCATCACGTGCGTAGGAATTAAACTATTCTATTACAACGCTTAGACATTTAAATATAAAATTAAAATTTCTATCAGCAATTATAATTCTATTGGTATAATTACGTATTTTAATTTTTTTAACTTGTTATTGTTTAATACTCTCTCACTGGCTGTAAAACTACAGTTTGGTGGAAGCTGGTCGACTGCACTACATTTGAGAGTACATTGTGTTTTGCGCATTATGCACACATTGTAAATGTAGGTTTAAAACTTAAGCATGTCTGTAGTAAATTGAATGAGTAAGCTAGATGTAGAAGTCGTAGAATTATTGCGATTCAATGCCATTTTACGGGTTTACAGATCCTGAGCGCTTGGAGAGCAACTTCATTCATATTCAGTGACTTACATAGATTTGATTAATGTGATTATGCTCGATGCAGGTGAATAAAGTAAATACGCATGCTTCTTGCGATTAATTGCGGAATATACACTGACAAGTTGGAAGTTATTTATAATTCTGTTACAATCCACATTAAATATATAATTGGCTGTTTATGAAATATCTCTGCTTAAGAATGGGAACTAATGGGAATACCTTTAAGTATTTAGATAAGCTTACAAGATAATATTTATCTCTTGATTGGAAAATTTTATTTTTTAAAGCAGCGAACTCTTCAAATTAAACAATTCAAAGAATTGACATTTGATTATATGATTATACAACAAGATAATCACTTTAACTTGGAGCCGTTTGTCGGGTAATTGTACGAGAATCACGAATTGTAATCATTGCTCTTTAATTCTAAACTCTTTCGAGAGTAATTTGGGAACCGTACGCTGTACATACCGCTGAGTGCTTGCTTAATTCCTGCTGAAAATGTCACGCTTTGGTTTTGTTTCTTAGAGAGCACAAATGGTGCATGTAGCAAATAATACGCACTTAATTGGATCAACATTACAAGTAACGGAAAGTAGCGTCTTGGCGTGCAATCAAATCAAGTATATTTCTTAACTAAAACTTGATTTAAAAGAAGCAACGTTGTTTTCATAAATGGCAACTTCTCAAACAATTAGATACTCTTACACTTATGTCTCAGGTACGGTCTTCATGCTTGAGTAATCACTCAATTGTGACAAGCTTTAAGAATAATGCTTTGCTGAGTTTAAGTGATTCTTAGCACTTTCATTGGCATTTGGTTTGGTTATTTTGTTGTGTGTTCATACAGCATATTTTGCAGTTTTATGGTGTTAAGACCTTAAGAATTTATTCAAATAATACAGATTCCATTGTACGCCTCTTCAGCATAATTTAACATTCCAAAATGAAATGGGATGTAACTCTTTTTATTGTTGCTGTCTGCTTCAGTTTACTTCTTTCAAGTTGTATCCGTCGCGGCGCGTAAATACTAGACAATTGTGTGCCATACAGTTAGATTAAATTCGCCGCTAAGCGTCTCCCAAAGAGATGCGACCAGTGTCTTCTTCCCCTCGAAAGCAAGTGGGTCAAATAACATGCACCAAGGATTTACAACAACTAGCTAACCATCCGACAGTGATTCTCATTCTCTGAATTTCCCGCCGCCGTGAAGGATCTTCATGATGATGAACTGACAAATTGTTAGACGTTTGTGGTTACATAATGACGAAATTCATTTGAAACATATATATATATATATATATATATATATATATTAGCATTTGTTATAAACTATTGACTAAAGCTGTAACCAAAAAATGTCAAAAGTCGAGTACCTTCTTTGCAAGCTGACTTTTCTCAGGTTTTTACGACGCATCGGATGTAATGATTCTTGTCTCTGACTGTTTAAGCTATTTAACTCACTTTAACTATAACGGATGTAAACTGTTTTTTGTGTTGTAGTTTGCATTCTTTAGGATGTCACTTAAGTGTCTCAACATACGCATCTTTTCATTTTATTACCCGCGTAACGATGATTACCCGGTTGAGAGGAAAGCATCGTGCGCGACGTTTTAATTGTCGCCATTTTGTTAATTTCAAGAAGCAAGGGTCAACGGTGTTACAGTTATGTAATAAAATAAATCGTCGCAGATATAAAACTATAATAATACGTTACTTCATGAATACTGAAAGATTCAACTTTAAAGTCAAAACATTTTCAACTAATCCTCTTGCCACTATAATTATGTACAATATGAATTCTTCTGCCATTCGGAAGCATTCAAAAGTCTTTGCTGAAGATGACGGTATTACGGGCTAGACGCAAACCAACCATGTGCTTGATTAATTTGTTGAACTGTGGAATAAATAAATGAGAATTAATGCGGTCGCGTATAATTAGCGTGATTTAAGCATTTACCTCTAGCAAAGGACTAAACAGCTTTGTGCTCTCTGCAATATCATCAACATTTTCTCGGCACACGTTCAGGCTCTAACTGTTTTTTTTTTTATACGTTTATAACATTAACACTAAACATGATTGTTATTTGGGAAGTAAACAATTCTTGGTTAGCCTCAGAATTACTCATGACTCAATGATCATCGACTATTATACTGGAAGTGTTCAAAAGCTTCAACGCGCATGATTTGTTCTCGGATTAGCTGGCGTAATTTGTCGATGGTTAATTTCTTTGCTTCTAATCCATTGTTACATTTCCGCCAGCTTGGATGAATTGTTCTATGAGATACGGTGCAGTGTTTGTTACACCTATGCTAAAAGTTTAATTGCATATAATTACCACGTTTTTTAAGCTTGGCTGGGTATGGACATGAAGATAGCGTCGGCGAGTGGAGTAAATAGTTAAATAGCCACCAGTAATTGGCCCGATAGTTGCAATTAATCTGGGCAATCTGGTCTGTATCGAAAATGCAGTAACCCATCGTTAATGAAATTTACTCTGGTATTTGTTCCACGGGATTATCGCTGAGCTGGCTCATGACTTTCCTGCTTTTCCTGCATCGTCTTTTTGCCACAGCTCCAGTATATAATCGTAGGTTTCCTTTGACCATTTTCTAATCCAATTAAGATAAAGAATTTGAAATTAACATTCCAAAGTATAAACAATATTATCTTGAAAGTGTTCACAGACTGAATCTATGCAAATTTAATGATATTAATTACATTAAGTTCCTCATGGAGGTTCATGGAAAATGTTAGGTGTCTATAATCTTGCTAAAACATCACCAGTTGTGCTAGGACTAAAGACATTCGAAATTATTGTCACAGACACTGATTTCTTGAGTTTTGTTGGGATCTTCAACGCACTCGAAACTCCAATAACACCTGCTTCAATTACCGCAACTTTAATCGCATGTTTAAATTGTTTATATCAAGTCTGAATGGGTGGACTGATTTGGCGCACAAAAATTAATCCCAGTTTGTCACAAAGTTATTTTGTTTTGCTCTGAGAATATGTTGTTATCTTGGTCTGAAATTGAGACTACACTTTAATTTTAATGTGTTTTGTTTGATAATGAGCTGTAATTTACATTGATTACATAAAGTGCGCTCCTATTTAAATACATCAAATTACTTTAAATTGTTTGCGTTTTTTGTGCATAATTTTTGGATATATACAAAACATTCACTCCCTATTTTCTTGAGGTATACAAAGACATATTATGGCATTATGATTTTTTTGATAGTCCGATACTGGAATAAATCAGGTAGGATGGTATCATAGAAATCAGTTTTACATTATAAAATGCTAATTGAACTATTTTCAAGTACATATTTTATTATTACTATTGCCTTTCTAATCCTGTGGATTGCAGATCAACCATTTAAAGTGTCCTGTTTTCCACCTTCTCAATCGGGAATGGAACCCAGGCCTTCTAGGTGAGAAGCATTCTTCACTTAATACATATTAATTGAAGATAACTCGTAAGACTGTTGTTTTAGTTTTTGTTTTTTAAAGCGGAAATATTTTTTCTTTTGTTCTAATTTTTATTTTATATTATTACCATTTATTTTAAATAGTTGTTGTGTTAATAAATATTATTTCTAATTTATATTTTAGTAATCAAAAAATTTTAGGAAGGTAATTATATCTTTTTTTTTTGTAGTAATTTTTAACATAGGCAACTTTAAGGACAACTGTGCCCTTGCTTTCTTCGTACATTCACTAACCGCACTTTTTCATTCAGTTTCTCCTGCAAATAAGAATAATTTCGTTATAAATAAAGTTCTAAATAATATCATAATGCCATATAAATACTTTGGTCGTACATCTAGTGCTTACGGAAAAACACTCTGGGAATTAGTCGGCAACTTGAAAAATTTCGGCGTAGGTAGATTAGTAACTCGCACAAACTATGAAAAATATCCAGAAACATCATTCATGAAGATTGTGAAAGTTGAGGCATTACCAAACCCGAAGAATCCGTCTCTTGACGTGAGTGATAATAAATTAAAAACAAGGTTAACGCTACATGAAATTTATTTTGTAGGATATGAGGAAAGTAAGAGTATTTGTTGAACGAACATTCAGAGGAGTGAAGGAACCCAAACTGGTAAACATTGAATCAGTTAGTTACAAAGCTGATTATAAGTTAATACCAAAGCATGAAGAAGATAAGTTTTTAAATGCTAAAGTAGAATCAGAAACTAAACTGATGCCAAAGTATATGGACATGCCACCTTTAATGAAAGAATTTCTATTGAATGATAATCCAAATTTAAAAGCAGAAGACTTTAAACTAGAAGTTGTTTATAAGAAACACATAAAAGTTGCACAAGATGGGCAGAAACCTTCTTGTGAAATGTCATATTCATTATCCACAAAACATGCACCTGAGTTATATAAAGACATACACATTTAATATATAGAATAGAAAACATAAAATAATACAGTGATAAATACATTATTCAAGATATTTATGGTTTAAATTGTCTAAAATTTGATGATTTGACATGTAATTCTGGTTTACTTTTTATTTTATCAATTTGAATTGCTTGCCAAAACTGTCTCATTTCTTGGACGTCTTCGCGTTTCCTTACTAGGTAGCCCCTGTAGAAGGCTTGAATAGTTTTGGCTGCAATTTCAGGGCTATATATCCATGATTTTGGGAAATATGGTCGTGGTCTAGAACAAATGATTAAGAATGTTATTTCAAAGCAAGGGATAATATTAACAATAATAAATCACTTACTTTTCTTTTAAAATCTTTTGTGCCCAGGGCATATCATGGATATTCATGTTCTTTGCGGCACGTTGTGGAAAATTTGGATTTTTATTCCAGAGAAGTTCAGCAATTTTATCTAATGGATCAAATATGCTTTGCATATTTGTGAGGCTATTAGTACGTACTGCTTCAATCAAAGCAGTGGTCAATGCGGGAAACAGTACGGAAAACAATTTATTTTCCATATATTCAACAGTGGAACCTAAGTATTTTGGAATAATAACTACTTTATCCTTTGTTTTTAATGATAGCTATGCACTAACCTTCTGGAAATCGATAATCCATTGGTTTTGGGTTTTTCTTTTCTTTGAATTCTTCAATTTCTTGTCGTTCATTATAATAATCAACCATCATGGTTTTCCATATTGACGTTTCCGGTTCCTTAAAGATATTTTGGGGTGGTAATGAATGAGCTTTATCATCATTATCATAACTTTTTCGTAAAAGACGTGCCCGTGATGGCGAAATTTGCAATAATGGTTCTTCTTCTCTATAATCCGAGGTGCTCATCCTTATGACAAATAATACCACTGACAATATGATGTCAATTAACAAACCTTTTGTTTTAATACAACAACATTTATTTATTGCTCATTACTAACAAAGTACAAATTCCATGCCTCACGCATTATACAAACAACTCCTTACTTGAAGTTTTACATTACTGGGATAAATTAATGATTAAATAAATAAGTTATTATAAAATGTGAAGTAGACAAAGAATTCTAAACGCTACTTGGATGAGGTCTTTGTTTAGAAGCGCTGTGTGACTTGTCTAATCCAGTCCAAATATTGCGCAACCCTTACGTAAACACCGGGAACGCCGTTTTGTCCACATCCAATGCCCCAACTTACAACACCAACAACTTGCCATGTGCCTCCGCGCTCGCAGACCATTGGACCACCACCATCACCCTTGCAGGCATCTTTGCCTTCTTCACCGCCAGCACAGATGAAACCTGGATGCAATTTGAAATCATATCCAAGACGAGTATGCTTCAATCTAGCTTGGCATTCACCATGCGGTACAATTGGGACGTCGACTTCTTTCAGAATGTTTTGGTATTTACCGAAGTCACCGAATGCGTCCTTACCCCATCCAGTAGTCCAACAACGGGTACCAGAGTAGTCATCATGAGGAGATGGCAGACAAGCTGGGCTGATATGTGGGTACTTGGCGAAGTCAACTGGTTTATCCATGCGAAGAACAGCCAAATCGTTGTAGAGAGTACCAGCATAGAATTCTGGATGAACGTGGAGGTAGCTGATCTCACGTTCGATGTATGGGAAGAATTCTACATCATGATTAACGTCCCATTCTCCAAGTCGTACACGGAGATCATGAGACGTGTATTGTTTCACGCAGTGAGCGGCAGTGATGATGTGCAGAGGGTCGATAAGGGTACCACCACAAATGTAAACAGACTCTTTAGGATCCTTCTTTAAAATAGCGACCTGCCATGGGTATTCACCGAATTCACTATCGCCATCGACATAGACCGGGTTCTTAATTCTACCGTTGATACCTTGGGAATGCCTTACACCGCATTGTTTAGGATTGATGTTGGGAATAACAGGGCGGATTGGTCTACGACAGCAGACGTGACGTGGTCCACAATTACTTCCTTGTTGTTGGCCGTAGAAAGCTTGCCTCTGCAAGAGAAAAGCATTATAAGAACATTTTAATTTGATGTAGTAAAATAGTTTATGGTTGCTTGGTTGGAAGGGTATTTCAGCACCTTGGTGACTTGCGATTCATGCACATCACGTCGTCGACGATTGCTTGGGAATCTAATTGTCTTTCTTTTATCCTCAGATTCTTGGTAAAGTGATTTGCCGTTGCGTCGGTCATAGGGTTTCGTGGGATTGCCATAGGAATCGTAAATAGTGGGATTGGTCAGGTAATTGTTATAATCAGCGCCGTAATTGTTGACATTATTAACGCCGTAGTTGTAATTTTGGGGTGTTGCTTGCTTGGTGAAAGTAAAGCCAGTATTGTTATTTCCATCTAATGCACGGCCGTAGAATGATTCATCGTAACCTCCTCCAAAGCTACCAATATTTAAGTCATCTTCAAAGCTCGGTCCAAATGGACGTGGGCCAGGAGGTCTATGATAATGTGGTTGTTCAAAATATTCCGGCCCTTCGTAATAATGTGGTGGAGGATGGGGAATGTTTGGTTTTTCATAATAATGAGGTGGATGCTCTAAGAATGGTCCATCATAATGATGTGGTGACCCATAATGACTATGGCCATATCCCGGCTTGTAAATATGATTGTGGTAATGCTTGTTTAGGATGTGGTGCTTTTTGTAGGCAAAGAAGTCAGTTACTTTATCTACCAGATAATTATTGGGTGTTACATGCAAATTAACGTATGGTTTGACGACTTTTTCGCCGTAATCATCTTTGGTAACTTGAACAGAAACTAATGGGCTGACAGAAACTAGACCAAGATTAATTCCGGCTTGGTTTACGTATGGGTTTTGTGGACCAAGATGGGGGTGATGATAATTTATGGGATATTGTTGTGGCAAGCCAAAAGACACTCCAAATGTAGGTTTTATGTTCTTTTGATTGTAATTGCTTTGGCGCTAAACGGAGAGAGAAAGAAAGAAGAAATCGTCAAAGATCAGTCCAACAAATTGTTAATGGTTAGAACCATTAGTCTGCTGCCAAATGTTGGGGATTTGATGATTTAGTTTGTCAGAAACTAGTCAAAACGCTCAATACACGTAAATGATTTTGGAGAGGCAATTACGTGATAAACTATTATAGATTTGGGATTAGAGAATTAAAATACTTACAGCTTCAACTTTCGCCTTTTCAGTGGATGGCTCAGTAGGTGCTTCACGCTTGGATTTCTTGCTTGCTTCAGTAGTAACGTCTTCAGTTGCATTTAAATCTGTGTCCTTCTTTACTTTAATAGTGGTTTGAGTTTCATTGCCATCGGTAATCACGCCTTCTTCTTCAGCTTGAATATTAGTTTTGGTGTTACGCGGATCCAAAGGAAGGTATAAATCATCTTTACGTCCTATAACATCTTGATTGGGGCATTGGTCGTATGGAACACAAATGCAGTCATAGTTTTCACTGCTTAAACTTTGGTATTTTTCATAACCAGTTCCACTCAATTGGTTCAAGTTACCACCGACATTCAATTCCTTTTTGTAAAAGTCAGAGCTACCATAAGATCCAACTGAAGCACCGAAAGAGTTGGCTAATCCATTTCCCCCATATCCAGATAATGACGAGGAACCATAAGTACCTTGACTAAATGAACCATAATTACCAGATGAACCAGAACCCTGACCGTAAGATCCAGATGATGATCCATAGTTACTAGAAGAACCAAGGCCTCCTTGTCCATAGGAAGAATCTAAACTAGTTTGAGTGTATAAAGATTGACCAGTACCAAAAGTTTGGGGTCCTTGTTTGAATTGATTTGGATGCTCAACAACAGGTTTGATGCCACCATAGTTACCCAGACCGTTATAGTTAACAGTGGATTGTTCACCATGGCTGCTTTTGAAGTCTTCTTTAAGAAAAGCGTATGTGCCGATTTGCTCGCTGGGTTTGAATACTTGAGGTGGCTTGTTCACAACAATAGTAGGAACTTTGTTTGCAGATTCATCAGCGTCGGCATTGTGATGATAGTGGTGGTGAATGTGTTGTTGAACATCTCCATTAGGCCCAATCACGCCACTTTCGTACTTCTTTTTGATTTCTTGTTTCTGTTGGAAGCTGGAGCTGGTGAATTCAGTTGGAGAAACATCGACTTCAATCAGGTCAGATGAGTAGACAGGTCTAGGAGGTCCGTATGGTTTTGGTGGAAGGCCAGGTTGGTAACGTTTTGGTGGGATTCCAGAAATTGGTGGCCTGTTTGGTGGTGGTAGTGGGCCATATCCTGGCGTGAGCGGTCTGTAAGACGGTGGACCTTGGTTCTTATTTGGGTAACCAGGACGAGATGAGTAAATGGCTCTTTGTGGTCCTTTGACAGCAATAGATGGGATTGGACGACCAATTGGTTTGATGTCAACAGGTTGTGCGTAGACTAATTCTTCAGGAGAAATGTAGGGCCGTTTTTCAGAAAGTTCTTCTTCGCATTGCATTAGACCTAAAGAGCATAGGCGATCTTTGATTAAGTTGCGTGCTTCTGGGTCATCAGCGGAAACATCCTTTTGCAGAATTTCTTGCACAGTTGGATCGGCGTAGATTTCATCGTATTCTTTAATATTTCTTCCTTGGCGGCCAGATTTCAGGATTGATTCAATAACTTGATCTATTTCTGTAATGTTTGCTTCACGTTTAGTAGTCATTTTTTCATCTACATTAGCTTCTTCTGCAGCCATAATTTCCTTGGGTTTCTCTTCAGTTTCCGCAGGTTTATCTTCCCAGGACCATGCATTAGTTGAAGTGCAAAGATAAAGCGCCACCACGCAAAAACCAGCTACGTACTTCATTGTTTTTTCCTACCAACAAACATAAGCAAAAATTTAAAAAAATTATTAACATTAAAAAATGGTATGATTCATACACCACTTTAAAACTTTCAAATGTGTAGGATTATATTACAATCCAACTTAGACAACTTTCTATCAGTTTTACTTTCTTTTTCTAATTACTAATATTTGCTAATTTAATGAAGAGATGACATCAGCTAAATTTTGCAAGGCGTTACATAAGTGCGTGTCTAAAATGATTGCTTACAGCAACTTCACCAACGCAAGAGTATTATTTGTTTTGAATAATAATGATTAGTGATGTTTGTCGAAATTCATTGCGATGCAGCAAGTGAAAGTTGACGAAACCGTCAGATGCTATTCGAGCATGCGAAGGAACAAAAAAAAAAAGGTTTGACTTTCTCGATGTCGTTTTGTGCAGCGGTGTAGAAGGAAAGATGGTCACGGTCGCTAGGTTCATTGCCACAAAAGTCTTTTGTTACAGTTTCATTAGTATGATGGACAAGAATTATGTAGAATCTCTCTTTTTGATAGAGATAATTAAGTTGAACAGTAACCAATTTTATTTTTATTACTCGAGAGTTTGTTTGCTTTCTTTTTAGGAGAAATAGAGTAAAGCAATTGAAAATCCTTTATAAAATTTAAAAAATATTATCAATCAATTGGGGATTATTAAAATTCCAGTTGTAATTAGATATTTTCTGTTTTGAGAGCTTATTAACTATTTTACTGGAATCCCAAAAGATTACATTAAAAGACTACATATTTGCAGCAAAATTATATATTTAAATTTTACTTACTTTTACTGATGTATGTGCTAATTATCCTTTGCGTTGTCTTCAAGTTACCAGTACACTATGAACTGACTAGTGTGCAACTTTACTCTCGTTTTTATATACTTTCTTCCCGTTCTGTCTTCTTGTCGTGCCTTAAAGTCACTATGTTCACTTATGTGCAAACGAAGAAGTTGAGTGGGCTAAGCCAACTTTCTACATGATCGTCAAATTGTCGGACTCTCGCTTTTATATCTTGCGTATTTCGTACACCGCTCCGACCACGACCACCGAGGCGTCAACGCACGAAAAGAAGTTAGTTGGACGGGGGTCGCATACATTTCTAAGGTGCGTGAGTTTACCGGCAATTTCGTCGATCCGGATTTTCTACGATTACAAAATTCAGGACAAGTTCAAAGAATTAAGTTGCATAAACGGAGTGACATCCAATTTGATGAGATTAAACGTTTTATGGAGATAAGTCTTCCAAATTTATTTATTAGAAAACTTTCATTCCAAAGCATGAACTAGACAATAATTAAGGAAAAATAAATCGAATTCAAGTGCAACTTTTTGCTTCGTTGAGGCTTGTAATTGCATTAACGTATCATTGTTTGTTTTGCCACATTTTGCCAAAGAAATTGGTGTTAACAACCAATTGTTTAAGTTTGGGTAAATCTTATTCAAATTAGAAAAGTTTCTTTGGTTATCAGCAAATTAAACAAAGAAACAATAGTCTTGATCAACAATTAGTTTTCACCGAAAGCCAAAAATATGCACAAATTAAACTAAAAAATGTACGTACACCAAAAGGTGGCTATATATTATGATTATTATTTTTCCCTAGCAATGCACATAGGCAGGTCAATGGACTATTCATTCCTGTTGAATGCACACGCATATCCTGCAACTCTCGGGATTCCCGAGCGCATTACGAGAACACGGATCTTCCACTTTCCCTTTCTTTCATTTCTTAAGCTTCGTCACGATGTCTTGTCATGCAATAACACTATACTTCTAAACCAGCTAACATTGGTAATATCATTAAAGCGAAGAGTTCTATTGCAAAATCTTTTTTATCAGTCATCTTTAACTTCAAATGAACGACCGCCAAAGGCGCTGTTAATGTTTATGTTAATAATGTAGCTAAACAAAGTTACGCTGCTATCATCAGAGTCGAGTACTAAATGCATCTCCAATTAACTCGTTTAAGGAATCTTTAAAGTAACTATGTTACCTAGGAATTGTGTATTATTGTTGCATTGTTTATTTTGGTTCTTGGGGAATACCCACTTATTAGGCCACAACCTTATGAATTTCCAGCCACTAAGTTAGTCTTGCATTTCTTGCATAATCAAAACACTTCGTGTTTTTGGCTTGCGCAACTGGTACGCGCCCAACCTCGGCTATTACTTGGTACTTGAGTTTATTTAACATGTCTTTATATTTGGCAAGTGATTCACGGAATACCTGATTATCATAAGTTAATCTCTCGATTGGATATTCCCAAACGTTTAATTCAATTCACTGCGATTAGTTTGACCCAATTACTTGACAGTCGAACAATTCGTCAAAACTATTGAATACTTTTCAATTGTTGGTTTGATGATTTTATTGTTATGTACTAAAAGACTTTCTTTTGTTGCAAGTTTGAAAATGGAAATCCTTGTAAAACACCAACGCAAGGATAGTTATCTTCTCTTAACTTTCTTCTTCTAATATGGAGTTTTTAATTTTGAATATTTTAATTAGGAGAAGTAAAGAAAGTAAAAAGTTAGTAAGTTTATTCAATGCCTGAAATAATTTTCTATTTAAAGTTTTGTTAGCATTCCAGCTACCTTTTTAAAGTATCAATTGAATTTTAGTCTAAGAACTTTAATTAATCAATTTAAATTTTTTTGTGTTAACAAAGCGACGCCTAACGAGTAATACAATTATATTTATTTTAATTATTAAAGTCTACTTTTTTTTGATGTAATATAAAGTTTCAAAATTAGATGTCTCATTCTACAATCTGTATTTCAATGTACAACAGTCACAACAGATGTCGCACTTCATCAATTTCTTGTATGTGCTTGAAACGTTGAAAAAGTTGAAGCATAAAGAACTGACTATAATTACTATCTTTACTATAATCTCTATAATTTCATTTAATATATTCATATAAGTAATTTGAAGTAAATAAAACTAAGCTGTGTCGTATAATCTACGATATCTACTTATAACTTTCATAATCATATTAACATAAAATGCAAACAAGTTTGAGACTTTTTCCAAGAACAAGTTTAAGGTGATTGGAAAATCACGTCGTAGTACAATGAAATATGCAACACAACGATTGCAATTGCATAATTCTAATCACCTAGAGTTTGTCAACTTGCAGATATGGTTAATAATCAAAATTTTAATATGACCATAGCATGGAATTTTATTTCCACTAAAACAACATTCCTTTAAAAAACTACACATCATTGATTTTCCACGCAATGTTAACTGTTCCTTAAAAACTTGTTTTACACCGAACTGCAATTTCCACCTCTGCATACCTTTCATCACTACTTGATTCTACAATATTGGATCAGACCCAGAACGTCGTAGTAATCAAGAGTAATCAAGACAACGGGTCAGTGGAAAGTTTTGAAAGGTTTGCAGTCTTCTGCAACTTGGTGAACTCCAATGATGCAAAATCAGCACATGAACAACAATACGGAGCAGCACCCCGACCGCAGTCAGATGGATCTTAAGTAGTCGACCTGAAAGATGCTCCGGAGCACTCGGATGCTGCATAACTTGTGGCAAGTGCGGTCGCATATCTTTATTTTATTCTTCCGACCGTTCGTACCATGCACAGCAATGCGGAATGCCGGACCGCATCAATGTAACATATATTTACGCTACCTACAATTTACAATGAAGGAGATTGCTTATGTCCTTGGTCATAAGTGGGCACGGCACATAATAATCCACATCGGCATTCAGCATCTACATCACGACACCACAGCATTAAAAGAGTCTACATCCGAAACACCAGTTGGCCAACATTACTGTGATTTAAATTTTATGATTCTACAAAAGATGGACACTTTCCAAAAAGAGATCATCATCAAAAGAATCATTGGGCAACGCTTAACTTTTATTTGAATCGTTCAAAGTATTAACTTAATGGATTATTAATGGAAAGTTGGAGTAATGAAGACAACCCTTTAAATGTTTAAAGCACGCACACCATGGCTAATAATAATAATTATGCCAATAAAGAGCAAGATTTATGCTAAATAACCCACTATCAAGTCATTTAAGACATAAAAACCGATTCTACCAATTAGCAAGCTTAGTCTGTAGTGACAAAATGCAATTTGCTTCTAATTATGAGAATTTCCGGAATTCACTTGCTGACCACAAATGCAATACCACATCAACCATATCAGCATATTAGCACGAGCGGGTGAACCGTTCAAGGCACCTGCAATGGGGGTCTGCTGAGACGACGAGTTTCTGCCAGGATTTTAGCCAGAGGGCCACGGACTGAATCGCCTAGCAAATCACAGTCAGTCACCGCGCAGAACCTGTTCACCTGTGCGTCCGGTGCACACACGTTTATTTACTTGGTGTACCGAGTGGCACGCCTCTGTGAGCCGTATATAGGCGCAAATACATAACACCAGGTATGCACCGCGTACGTGGATATCTACCCGGCCCGACGTGACATCGAAGAACGCGAAGCACGCTCCGGTCTCGCAGTCGTAGTCCGACCTCGCGCGTTTCAGCTCCTTTCGTGAGCTTCGTGTTTTGCGTCGCATGGCCAAGGATTGTTAAATTATAAACATAAATGACATGATACCAGAGAAATAAATTGTTTGGAGACATTGCGTAATCTTAATTTAAATTTGTTGGTATCAAGTGATCAGTGTGTACTCGTGGGATTATAAGATTTGCATAGTGAATTGGAAAGCACAGAAAAGTAAGTGAATTACTCGTTAATTACTGTCGAATAGTCGACATTCGAACATAGAGATTCTATCATACACCCATAAACCTCTAAACATCTTGACTCAAGTATGGAGAATATCCTTTGAGTAATTACCAGCTAGGTTGGCGTGGAACAAATCGTTAACGTCGTTTGACAAATGCCCTTGACGATCAAAAGCACAACATGCAAAAAGCAAAAAATCCGTCTATAATGTAAACAATATCTACACGCTCGGTTGCATTTCACACTTATCAACGAACAACTTTGGACTCAGGTGTGACGAGTGTCACGCACCATACTCGTCTGAATAATAGAAGAAGCATGGTGACTCAGTGACTATCAAGTATGAAAACATTTTCGGAATTTCAAATTGTCATGCGATATGTCTCTCATCTGATCCTGCGTATTCACTTTTTTGTTGCTTTGAAAGTTTCAAGCCCTAGGCATTAAAAGGTGGTAGCTTGATACTTGTAGCCTACTTAACATTCCGATCGTGTTTGAAATTTTCAAGGGCAGACTTTCGTTTCACTCACTATTCCTATTGTTCACTTACGAATATGATCACGATTATCCCAGACGTTGAGTGAACAACATACCAAGAAACTACGAAATCAATAATGTACATTGCGCAGGTTTTTAGGATTTAAAGTGTGTTATTTTAAAGCAATGGATAATTCATGATCAATTAACATGGGTTACCATTAAGTATTGATTTGCATGGCTGCAACGCAAGATTGATTATTAATTCATTCTATATTGATGAATGGATTTTGTCTATACATTCTTTACGTTTATACACCTGACATACTGAAGATGAAGACGAGACTGTTGTTTGTGACAAGCTCGAAAATGTTTTCTTTCAACTCAGATTTCTTCTGGGTACCTCTGACCTCCATACTTAAACAATTTCATTTTCTTAATTAATTTTCACTGGTTCTGCAATTGAATTCATATTCAAGTTAGTTGTTTACAAAATGCAACGTACCATGAAAATTAAATAATAAATTTCTTTCTTTTATTTAATATTTTAAATAATTTATTAGGACATAAATGAGCATTAAAATTGCACGCATTAATGGTAAATTAACGTGTTTAATATGCTTGTAATCATTCATAAACTATGAAGTCAATTCTAATATCTAATGATCTAGCATGATCACAGAAAGAAGTTTTGAATGTCAATGCATTCCACACAATGATTTGAACATGAATTCTGATTGAAGACAAGTTATTTACGTTTTAAAGAATTATTTCAAGTTAGTCGTCAAATGTTGGCTTGTTTTTAAAAATTAAAAAAAAAATTATATTTTTAAGTTCTAATAAATATTAATAAATAGTAGCTATTAATTAAATGGCTTGTAAGACGGATGTTGCATATAATTATATACCGTTATGTGATGATTTTAAAAGAACTGTAAGATTTAAGGTTTATTTCTGTTGCAGACGTTTATTATTCAGTTATGTTATACTGTTTATGCGATGTGAATCTCGCAGATTAACAATAATTTAAAGCAATTGGGTGTTAAGTGGTACTAATTATTAATTGTTATTGGGAGATTTACAATACAAGAAGACCAACTAATAGCAAGTTTATGCTTTAATCGCTTTTGCATAGCCAGCAATTCGGGCGCTTTCTCTTCCAATTAATTATTATTCACTTACAACTTCAACTTGCGTATTGCCATAATATGATATGTATTTCTCTACTGCATTAACTTATTTAGTTTACAAATTCCTACCTATTAGCATGTTTGTATGTTTGCCGTAATGGTGGTGATAATTATCTTGCACAAGGTGCGCGTGCTGTTTTCAATCCGTTTGTCGGTGTGACCTAAAACTCAATGTTTGAGAAGTGGGTACTGAAAGCTAAGCAAACAGCAAAACTGTGTCTTAACACAGGTGTGTACCTAGAGACACGATTATTTTCCAATGAAAGCGACAGGCGCCAATTGAGTGCATGTCTTCCACTGCAATGCGAAATGAAACTAATTCTTAAAAACGAGTGTTTGCAGTGCGCATGGCGCATGCATGTCATTTTTGCAGTATTCTATGTATGTATTACATATTGGTAGAAAGTGGAGTTTTTATTATTGATAAGTCGAGTTTCCACTAAGACGATTCAAAACAGATTCGAATGCAAAATTGGGATTATTAAAATTAGTAGCTGCAAGTGGCAGCTGGTGCCTGTAATTTTCATGAGAAGTACCTGTGAAACAAATCGATCACAAACAGCTTATTGATTATATGTAACCTCGACTTCTATGTTTATTACCACAGTTCTTGAAATTGATTGATCCGTTTTTATGCTTCCAGGTGAGAAGTTCTTGCTGTCAAGCATGCTGAGTTAATCTTTCTCGCCAATTGGAAAGAAATCAACTCGAGCTCATTACGACAAACGATGTACACGCACGCGGTGTGGTTTTTGTGTCTATTTTACTTGTCGCACGTGGCACAAGGACAAACCGCGAATGACGATCTCCCGCCTGATGGCGGCTGTTACGGAGGCAGAACTATCGCACTCAGTGTTCTATTAACACTGATTTTGGGATGTCTTCTTGCGGCTTTAGCCTTCTTCCTCTACCACAGGTACTGGAAGGCACGTAAAGGTAAGTCATGTCTATTTCATCGCCCATTAGTGTTACCACATTATGAATTGGTTTATTTTCGAGCGTGGGTTGTATGGGTATTTGTGTTAGTCATTGATCCAACAAATATGGACATTGTGTGTGTGGCTCTATGATTTCTTTTCTTTGATTGTCAATGTAAATTATCTTGTACTATCAAATTTATTCTGAAATATTCATCACGCATTTGTACTAGAGTGTGGATTGTGGAAGTGACAAAGAAGAATTAAGAGTGTTGTTTTTCTCGTCAATATTTGCATAACAAATAAAGTGCCAACCATAGAAAATATGTATATGCTGTGATGAACAGGATGATCTCATTTGTCTTTGAAATAGAAAAATCTATAAAAAGTCAATGGATAAACCCAAGGCAAATGAATAACAATGGTTATAATTAAACACAAAAGCACTGTAAAATGAAATCAAACTGCTTAGATTTGCATAATTCACACTTCTAGTTTTAGACATGTTCAATTCAAAACTTAGAATAATAATAAAATCGAAGGAATCGTTTATTCTCTTCGTAAGTGTTTTTTCTTAACTTGCTCTTTGGGCATCACTCCCATCGTTATAACCAAAGCTGAGATTAGTTATCGAGTTATCGTCAACACACTATTTGCACATTCACCAAAGGATTTCTTCAGTTTCTTCGCACAGTTCGATCGTCTACAAGCGTATCGCAGCCGCTTTCGTTTCGAACACACAGAGCGGGAACAGAGACGACGAAAAACGCTTCTTCGGTTAGTTCAACTTGCCGTTGGTAATTACAAAAACCAGTCAAAAGTAAGGCAGTGGAACGTCCATACGTACATGCATGAATAACCTATATGGACAACGGGCAATAAGTTATTCGGATTTGAGATGAGTACCGATACTTGTTCGCTAAAGAGCGGAGCAGAAGCTGAATATGAGCTGCTCGATCATCTCTCGAAATTGATTACACGTAATTTTCGATCACAAAATAAAATAAATTATCTTCTAAATTAGGTTACGTTTGCTTTGATCTGTTACACTTTCATTAATAAAAATGCATTGAGTGTGCTTGGATTCTAGAATGAATATTGATCAATTAATTAATCATCGTGTATCGATTTACATCAAGTTATGACTTATCGTATCGTTTAACTCGGACTGATTCGAGCTAATAAGAGTACTACTACTCTTATTTTTTACTTATTACGCTTTTTTTCTATTGGTTTTCGCGTAAGTCGATTACTATCGTGATCTTTACTGCTTGTATGGAGGTTTAATCACATTTCACACCAATAGCATTGTTGTTTTGTGAAACCAGAGAACTGTCTTTTAAATTCTTCTCGTGACGGCGAGGTGATTTGTAGTGATAAATTCACATTGAAACGCTATTTGTAAATGAAAAAGTTGACACGCGTCACCAAATCATAAAGAAAGATGCTACCAATAAATAAAGAGTTCTTTTAAATATAAAATTCTATTCTCTTTTAGAGGAGAGAAAAACTATTTAAATGTTTTTTTCTTGAGCGCTGAATCAAATTTCAATTTGTAGTTAATAAAATAATTTAATTAACTACCAAATCAAAAAACAAACGTTACATAACCGTTAAAAACAGTATGTTGATGAGGCAGTGAATTTATTCAATAGTATTAAGGTTAGGCTAAAGATGTCTATCGATTTAATCAGTTAATAATTCATCAGGCGGAAGAAACCCAACTGTAAACTGTCCTTTTTCCTTTTACAATCCACAAAGTGCGAATGACATGACAGCATTTAGACTTAAGCTCATATAAAAAGAATAAATGAACGTGATATCCTCTCTAGCTACAGGAAAATTAAGCATGATTAAATTTATTTAAACGCTTCCTTCAAATTCAGGTGTTGCAGCCGGATGCGACGTTTCATTAATGACAAATATTATGAATGCATTGCTTTTGCACTCCCAATATTTGCAAGGAACTTGAATATTGTTTCATCTTTAGATAAATAGCAAAATTATTCAGTTTAATCAATAGTTCCGTACTTGTAAAAAACTTAGTTGCAATGTTGTAATTTATTAAGTCGTTTATTTATTGAGTGCAGTTAGTAGATCGTTAGATTTCAATAAATTTCTAATTACAGCAAGTCGTGTTGCTTTGTGAGTAATATGAAGGTGATTGCAGCAATAAACTAGCAAAATTGCTTAGAATTTAAATAAAAACGTAACAAAATATTATGCGAATGGAACGTTGCTTTACCGGTATTGGCTTACAAGTAATGCACTTGGGCGTGCAATGTGCGCATTCCACATTATTATCAATATGGAGTGGCACTAGTTGCTCATGCCACACCATTAGCAAACTGATGGATCGGTTAACTTGAAAAGCAACATCTTGATGATGTCATATGTTGCTAATTAGATGCATGCAGGTATATTCTTACCATGGTAATAATAAGTAAACAGTGTGATACAAATCACGAATTAAGCAATTGATATCAATCTAAATAAAACATGCGACTATTTGTCGCAATAATTTAATGAATCAGGTTATTCTCATATTTTATGCATGCGGTATTTTCTACAGTGCTAAATAGTGGAATAAAATATTGCAGGCAATGACAGCGCGGATAGCCGCATTTACCGGAGAGGTCAACCATATAGCTGCGAAATATTTTGATTGTGTGCGAATAATAATTATGACTCTTGTAGCAGGTAATACGCTTCGCTAAATATTCGGAATTTGTTCCGGTTATACAAATGCACCTTTGATGTCAGCACTGTCGTTTTGCAGTGATATGTAGATATTTGTACAGCGCGTTCTGTGCGATCCACGCCTAATGGAATAACGTTTCATCCAATTATTCAATTATTACATTGTGGTACATTCATCATATCCAATTTCTCCAAATTGCGAACAAGATGAATAGACGAGAATTATATTTCCGAGTTGAAAAGTAGTTTTCAAGGTGATTTCTAATTAGTATTGTTTTATTGCAAGCTTTTTACTGCTGGAAGTATATTTTATTGCTAATTGTGCGTACTTTGATTTATTATATTTATTACAACTTTCAAAGCGTCAAATTTACATCGGTCAAGTGTCAGTTATCACAATAATGCTAAATACATATTTTATTCGAACAATTGTGTATATCTCAGGTAATAATAAAATTACCATAAAGATTGGCATGTATTCTTTCACATTCAGTCATATAATTTGAATTCATGTCTTTTTTCTTGTATTTCTTTATGAGGTTATATGCATTAATATGGTTATATGTCCTTGACAGAATAAGTATGACTTATGACTTCAGCTGTCAAGTATGCAGTTAATTCACCTAAATATGTTCATCATTAAATTCCAGCATTAAATTCAAAATATTCAGGTATCTTTGCACACCGCATACGTTTGTTGCAATGCGGCTTCATTTCATATATTTGATTCTCTTGGTTTGACCTCATTCTAGCAATTTCTACTATGCCAAATAACTCGAATCCCTGTTGCTTTTGATGTTGTCGCGAGATACACAATAATCGTCTACTGACGAATACCTTTAATGTTGCTAGTGTTGCGCTTTACGAGTGGTAATTAAAATATCCTAAACACACCTTGCCATACATAAATATTTTACCATCGGCATAATCTCCCAGCCACAGTAAGATGGTAACTTTTCTTAAATTAACAGATCCATAAAAACACTAAAGTCGAATCAAATAAATAAAGGAAAATTCCACAAGATCATAAAAATACATCAAGTTCTTTATTCATTCTCTAAACTATGAAATTGCGTTTTAATTTCTGCCAGCAATTAAGAAGGAAATGAACAATTTAGAAAGTCCATTGATAAGCTAACTATATTACTAGGATTAGTAGGCGACCTGAAGAATTTAATTATAACTTGTTTCGCAATAGTTATTACGAAAACTGGCAAGTTAATTGACGCAATTTATTTATGCTATGTACACACACATAACTCAAATATTTATAATACGAATGAGTTACGGTCATTTAAAAGCAGGTATTGTATAATTCAAAACATGTTGGTCGTCATTATTTATTAAAGTTTCATGTGACAAGCTAATAAAACCATGGTGCATGGGCAAATAATAAATATCACAATGCCATCCATACATTACTGGCTGGTATTGTTTGTTTACGAAGAAATTTTGCTGATATTGCATGACAAAGCAGATAGGCTTGCAATGAACAAGCCTCAAAACATTTCGTTCGTCATGAGCTTGTAAATTATATGTATTATTTTCGCTGATAATCGAATGCAATTGTTATACTCAGAAGCTCACCTTTCACGCATTAAGTTTTATATTGCCAACTATAACAACGCACATTCTGCCGTTGCATTCTCATGCAATATTTAAGTTCAGGCCCTGTTCACGGGACGGGAATTAACGATTTTTATTTAACGCTGATGCAGAGAGTTCAGACAAGAAGTTTAATGCCTCCGTGGAAGAGTGATGGTTTGATTACATGTGTGATTCAAAGCAGGTCGTGCGAATAAATTTCATCGCGGTTTCCCCCGGTTTAAGCAAAGTCAAGCTCGCTTCTTGATTGCATTGATGATCAGACTTTTGCACACCAGTATTCTCTAGTGTGAATAACTAAAAATGCTAATCCACGAGGTCTCTACGCAGAACTGCGTATTATGCGTGCACTTACACTTTACATACATACAGCTTTTGAGAGGGGCATTACAAGCGCTCCTGCTCCGAGGAGACCGAGAATTAGTAATGGAATGTTAATTGCCGCGGGTTATAGCGACCCAGGCAGCAAGCAAGAGTGCTGCACATATTCTCTTCGATTTTATGCATAAATCCTGTACGAAGGCGATTGCATGTCTTTGGTAACTTTTGTAGCTTGAAATATCATTTCCGATAATGTTAATCCAATCCTTTGGCGAGGAAAAAACAAAAGTTTCTCTCAAATATTAAGTTTTATAATAAGTTTCATTAACTTAACGAGCTAATATATAACAGAAAATATTACTCTTCGTACATATCATAATGTGTCTTTAATGCGTGAGAGCAAGAAACGCTTAATGAAGTTATTCGTAATGGTGAATCCAAACTTAGATGATTTTAAATTAATTATAAAATCTATAGTAATAAACTATTGATGTTTATTTGTTTCATTGCAGCTCAACATCTAATTCTGGAAACGGATCTTGAGAAGGGCAAAGGTGAATATGCCTTTGACAATCCTGGTTTTCGAGGTAAACCTTGACATTAAACTCTAACACAACACAATTGAAACGCTATCAAAGACGAGCTGCATCAATATGACTAGTATATTAATACGGCATGTTCCGACACCTAACTGTAAATGTAAAATTGATTATTTTGGATAATTTGCCGCTGCTCGACACTATTCACACTATAAAATATTTTCTTTCATTCATAATAGCGGAGAAATTTTCATCATTTGCATATTATCCGCATTTTACAATTTCATTCGGTCATTATGCATTTAAATTGCCGAGTTTAAAATCATGTTGGCATGTGAGCAAATTGAAATCTATGAATAAATGTCCAAGCAGATGCGGGATTGTCCCCGGTTGGAAAGTCCGCCGAAAAGCCCGGGACGAAACTCGAGACGAACTTGAAATGCAAGTGGAATCAATGGTCACCGCTCAATGTTCTCACGGCGAAGAACGAGAAAAAGCGTACTTTGGACGACTCCGACTTGGAGGTAGGATATGTAGACACGGTGTAATTTATGATTTCATTGTTTTTTGCTTGTACAATTCGTAGCATCAAGTAAAAAACGTATCATTACGAAGTCATGATTTCACGGGCCTCGGATTCAACATCTGCGGCAACATGAAAAATGGCATTTATATTAAAGACATTCTTCATCGCGGCCCCGCTTCCGAGTCGAAGAAGTTGAACGCCGGTGACCGCATTCAAAGCGTCACTATCAGTTTTGAGCATATGGTATATGAAGATGCTCTCGCAATTCTCAGCTACGCCAGTCCATACGAAATAGTAGTATCTGCCAAAAATGGAAAGGCGTTCAATTATTCCGGGCAAGTTGGTCAGCCGCATCATCCAGTGTACCGTAGCTTGAGTAACATGGAACTTAGTCAGGTAACTTTTTTACCCTGGTCGTCGCCAGTTGTTTATACTCACCTTAATAAGTCCTGTCTGCTTTCTAGATGGAAAAATCGTCAAAGAAACGATTGTTTGACGACTCCAACGACTACGGCTCCAATTATTCTAGTCTAAAGAAAAATCACAACAGCATGGTACCTTCTTTGGAGCGCGACAGATCCAAGTCGCCTAAACCAACTGCGAAGGCCACACAGAAGACAAAAGTTGATCACCACCCAGAACACAAAGAGCATGCGGCGCCGAAAGCTCCGAGACGAATTGAAGCTGAATTTCAGAATACAGAAAATAAGGTTTACAAATTTGGCATTCAAGTATTTCCACCATTAGAGAGTCCTACCAGATCTGCAGAGACACAGAATGTAAACAATATCAATCACGAGAATGAACATGTCATGCCTATATTGAGTATTGATGAAGTTGACAAGAGGAAAGACCAAGTGCAGTTTGAAGATGAATCTCCACAGACACAACAGGCACCTGTGGTCAAGAAACGCGAAAAATTGCCAATGCAACAGCATCCAGTACAACCAAAACCAAGAGGTGACATTCCTCTCGACGAAGAAGTATTTCAACGCACTAATTCTGGCATCAAACGTGATGAAAACAATATTCCTCTTGAGTTGCCAAGCACTATGATGAATGCAGCGGTGGCCGCACGAAAAAATCGCAAATCAATGGAAGAGGAGGAGTTGAAAAGTCCCAACAAGAAGAAAGGCAAAGCACCGGCGCCGCCAGAGGCTATTCATCAATTAAACGCAGATAATACAGTACAGGAAGATTCAAAGGGCTTCAACTCTGATTCCGACGTGGAGAATGATCATCAATCTTCTGTAAATACTATCGAATTAAATGCGAGCGATATTACAATTCATCAAAGTGAAGAGAGTGACGAGAAACAAAATCGCAAAACGGCAAGTACTGGGGATTTGTCCAAAATTCAGAAAACGAGAAAAACCAGTACAGGAACATTAGAAAGAGCTCAAAGTTTGGATATTACAGATACTGGCATGCCTGTATTGGCAGCCAAAAAGCGGAAAGCTGGAAAAATTGACGACATTGATTCGAAAACATCATCTGATGAAAGTTTATATGACAGTTCATTGGTGACCAAGGAACCACGACTCTCGTTGATTCTTGATGGACTCAACACATTCCAACGTAATCGGCTTAAAAAATCAACGGAATGGGGAAATTTAGAAGACGCCATTTTGGGCTTGGATAAGCAAGGAAGTGATGAAAGTACAACACAAAACGGCAGCGAAGAAGAATTCCATAATAATTCTGGAAATTTCAACGCCAATTTTAATTTTGGTGCCAAGTCGCCCGAATTTGATGCATTGGTAAACAAAATAAACGAAATCAAGCAAGAAACGATGGATATTATCAATGAGCAAGACAAACATGTTAAAGAAGTGGAAATTTCAAAGGAAGAAGTGTTTCACATTATTGAAACTGTTAAGAATAATGGTTTCGAGCCTGTGGTGTTGACAAATGATATTTCCCTGAACATTGAAGACGAAGCAATGCCACAAATTATTCAACAAGTAGAAGAATTTGATATAACGGAAGTAACCGTTGATAAGCCAAGAAACGGCAAAAACATAATCTGGCCATTTAAAAACGAAGAAGTTAAGATAGATATCTCGAATGATTATAAATCTGAGAGAGAAATTAATAATTTACCAGCGAAATTAAATGTTTCTGCTCGACCAGAAACAAATATTCCAATTAGTATCACACAAGTATCCGAGATTGAAGTTATTCCAACTCCACATGTTTTACCGCTTAAAATTGAAACTGAAATAGTAGTAATTAACGAACCTAAGATTGTAAATGAGAAAGAAAAGTTGCCAGTTGTTAATTTAGTTGAGGTATCAGACTTTTTGCAAGCGGAACGCAATGCCAGTTCGAAATACATTCCAGAGTTAAATAGACATGAGGATACAAATATCCCTGATGATATTAAAGTATCTCGACACACATTTGGGAACCTAGAAAAACCTACGAATGAAAAGAACTTGAGGAATGTTAATACGAGTAATATCAGCAACATTATCATAAACCATCAGGCCAAATATGACAATACTAATGAAAAATCTGTCGAGGATACGTACCAAGGTGTTAGTATAACCACTCCTGACTTAATTAAAAACCTGGCAATTGCTGAAGCAATTCACGACGTTAACAATGAGGTAACAATAGATGGGCCCACGTCTTTAACGTTTGAAATTCCAAGTGCTGGTGCCACGAGTGACGATAATAAGATTGAGATTAAGCAACAAAATGGCATTCAGATGAAACCCAACGGGGACATCAATAAACTAGAAGTAGCTGCTCCTGATGAAGTGGAAGATACCAGGCATTCCTCTCTTACATACATTACTGAGATTCAAGTGACAGAGCCACAAAAACGAGAACTCATAAATCATCAAGATGTGGAAGTTGTATCAATTGCAGACAAACTAGATAACGATTTTGAACAGTACATCAAAAAGTTTGAGAGTAACATTAAAACCTTTGAGAGTAACATCAACAATTTTGAAGCTAATATTCAAAGTATTACGGAAACCATCAATACTCCTCCAGTTTCCGAACCATCAACAAATAGCGTCTTATCTACCTCGGTAACGACACTGAATGAGATTGTTAGTGTAGATCCACAAAAAGAACTTCAAAAAGTGCATGAAATTGTTGAAGAGCAGTTGAAAAAACTTCCTGAGATGCGGTTTACTACATCTAGTTACGAAAGCCAAATGAAGCCACCAGAGAAACGTTTGTCTCAAATTGAAATACTGCGTTCTAACTTTGAGAAAAACAACAGTCCCTCAAGGAATGTAAGGAGCGAAACTAGTCCCCCAAAGTCCAGAATACCTGTACTGAATAAAACACCGCCAACGTCACCGGAACGACGAGATTCACGCGCTGACAATGAGCAAGACACAAAGGATATTTTAGAGATGGTTTCTTCAAAGTACCCCAACAAAAATAAGAATGTCACGGTGACTTCAATTCGTAACAATTCCAGAATACCTTCAGGTTTGCCTACCTACGGCAGCAAGCCACCAGTGCCACCGAAGAAATCGGATAGCGTTGAGGACATTATTCATGTTTCATCAAACGGTAGTACTGGAAACGTAGAGGGTTTTCGTCAGTGGGTATTTAATCCCAATGAACAGTCAATAACAAATATTTCGGTTGCTGAAGCTCACAAATAGGGGCCATCATTATTCATGTTAGTTGAAAGTGTTAATGACTAAGAGATTTTTATCATATAGTATTAAGTGCCATATTTCTTTCATTTTTTGAAATTGCAATGTACTTACTTCATTGATCAATTTCAGGAACCGTTACCGCAATCTTCAAGAGGTAGAAAAAACATTATACGTTGTACATTGCAATATTACAGTTACATATATGGTTTGGTAAAACTGACAAAATTATATGGTTTTATATTTTCCGATAACATTTTCTTGCTTTATTTTTAAGTGGTTTGCCTTAATCTGCCATAAAATCAAACAAGAAAGTGTCACAGTCAAATATAAAACAATATGAACCTATAACAGTATGCAACCAAATTCGATAACACCTTACTAGTAGAATCTGTATATATTTACGTATATTTCAATCAGTATTGATAAATGCAAAAACGTAATTTAAGAGGGCGACGGTAAAGCGACAGAAGTTTGCAAAACTCTTCTGTTGCTAATGTAACATAATTTAGTCAAAAACAAAATGCTTTACTATATTTGAAGCTGTTATGAGTATATTTAATATTATATTTTTATAAACATTTTATTGTAAACCGGATCAGGTTTTGTATATATCTATGGATTAATTTATAACTTAAGTGCTCAATGTAACTACAATTCAGTTTCTTATGGAAATATCAACAAAATACATAAATATGATAGCCTTTTAAACTTTATCTCTACCTTCATCATCTATTTTCTGATGATATTCATAAAAATAATTGTTACACATTATACTTGTTTTCCATTTCTCCTCAAGCAATTCAAGGTACAATTTAGTGCTGAATGTGTAAAAATAAATCTGCTTCAAACTCAATTAATTGAAGCATTGTCACATGAACACTCCAGACATGAATTCTATCACATATTTAAACATATTATGCAGATGATTGCCTGTAATTCTTTGTACTTAACAACTTCTTTCCACACATTGCACAAATACCTTTCTTATATGCACAGGATTGACAATAATGAGAACCAACTTGATGGACTTTCTGCTTGCAAATCCTGAAAATAAATGTATTGATTACAATCCTTTTAAATATAAACTTTTCCTTTTAAATATAAACTTACTTGCAAATCTCAAACTTTGTGGTGTATGGATTGAATCTGTTTATAGCAGCTGTGAGTGCTTTATTTTCATTTAATTTTCTTCCACCACCATCTGTAGTGTTTCGAGCTCCTGATTTCCAAGGATCAGGTGTTATAACTTTTCCCAGCTTCTTCTCACACTTGTCACATACCATCTTGCAATTACTAAAGTATGAATCGATTTCTTGAGTATGGCTTCTCAGTTAGAAATTCAGACATCGATACATTCGGTCGCTTCAATGAATCTGGCCAATCTGGCTTGTTTTGATTATTTTTTGGTTATATAAATTTGGTTGAGCTGAGAAAATTGCCGACAGTTATCGAACGCAAAACGACAATTTGAGTATTTTGAATATTTATACACTCGTATGTAGACAACTATATAATATATACTATATAAAAACAGATAAATTAAAATTAAAACATATAAATTAGTAAATGTTATAGTACAATTTTATCTACGTATTAAATATTAGTTTGTATTATTTTAATAAATTATTTGTAATTTAAAATTCAAATTCTTATTTAAAAGTTAGATGTCAAAAAGTGTACTTTTTCCGGAAACATAGCCGCCATCTTTCTTTTAGTTGGCTGACGGCGAAGAAGCGAGACACGCGATAGTTGCTCTCGTGAAAATTTGTTATAAAGTAAGTGAATAGTGTTAAAACTGATAAAGGATTATATACAATGATTTACATTCTTTAATTAATTCAGGCTTTAACGTTTAACTAGGTATTGTACTGAGTACATCAAGTATTTGTGGCAAAACATTATGTTTGGAGACGTAGGTTATAATATTTCTCTAGCATGTGTTCGTTTTGTTGTAGGATGGCTCCCCGATATGAGATGGCCGTAGGTCTAAACAAAGGTCACAAGACCACTAAAATCGCTTCTGGCAAGACCAAGAAGGATAAAATCAGACCATCTCGTCTAAAGGGTATTCAAACCAAACACACGAAATTTGTTCGTGACCTTATCCGCGAAGTCTGCGGCCATGCCCCATATGAGAAGCGCGCCATGGAATTGTTGAAAGTTTCCAAGGATAAACGTGCTCTCAAGTTCTTGAAGCGTCGTCTGGGCACACACATCCGTGCCAAGAGGAAGCGTGAAGAACTTTCAAACATCCTCACCCAGATGCGTAAAGCTCAGGCCCATGCTAAGTAAGCTGTATAATTACATACTATTTACAAAAAATATAAGTTTACAAAAAGCAAGTACCAATTTTCATTCTATTATATACTGTTTTCATTTCCTTGCTTTTCATTCAGTTAATTGATTAAACATGTTTTGTTCACAATAAAAATTATGAGTAACTCAGTAATCAATCATAACAATCAACCTAGTTTTATACTTTACAACAATATTTTTGCATCTTCACAGCATTTCTTGCAGGCATAACTTGGACTTGCCTCAAAGGTAATACAAATCATCATTAATGAAATTGTCAACAACACTGACAAATGATTGTCAACTTATTTCTTTTTCGGTAAAATAGCTCAATTTTCACAGCATTCACCATCCTTATCAAATGCAAGTAATTCTTTTTGCTCCAAGTTTTGACAGATGCCAAAAAACTGTCTGGAAAGCTGAATTTCATTCAATGACTTAATAGATAAATTTTTGTTATGTTAAGGTTGCAACCACATAACGCTTTCACTAAATTTCAGAAGCATTAGGTATAAAATTTCAACAAACAGAAAGAAAACAAGCTGTGTTTTGTAAGTTCACAGCTTCGATACAAAACTAATCCCCTCAAATGGCGCATAGTGCTTCTCTCCCAATTTCGAGATTTCATTATAAATTCCCAATACTACATGAATTCATTTTTGAAATCTTATAATTAAAAATTTTACACCTAGGGTTTCATGTATTAGTTGAAGTTGGAAAAATCAGTCGTTTTGTTTGCTAGTCGATGCTGTGTGACCAGCAGACGAACTATTCCAGCACGGCTCCATGCTCAGATCATTTTCAGTTGCACTTGATTTCATTGCATTTGGCTCTTTTTGGTCAACTATAGCCTGCAAAAGAAGCAACTACAGTAATTGCCCATTTCGTAGGCTGTAAACCTCATACCTGTAAGTTTTTCATATCTTTAATATCACTATGCAAAAACGCCATACTGCCTTCTGAAGATGTCAGAGACGCCGACAGCGGCGACGAATGCGGGCTCAAACCCGTGGTGCGCTCTGTGGATGCATTGACCTCGTGACAACTGCTTGTGTCCGGCGAATGCAAACCTTGTCTGCTAGTAATTTCTTGCTGGTACATCTCTAAGATTTTACCTTCAAGTGCGCGATTGATACTCAACTGCGATTGATATTTACTTTCGATGGCCTTAATTTTTTCGTTGCACTCCTCTTTCGTTTCGTTTAACATCCTCTTCTGCATCTTTACGTGCTTCTCGTGTTGTTGTATTGAGTTATCCATCTCACTGATTCTTACGCGGCAAGCTTCCAAAGCAGTGGCCTTTAATTCAAGCTGATGATGAAGTGTTTTCAACTCGTGATGATATACTTCGGTGTAGTGTGCGCGTTCGCAATCTGACATATTCCTTATTGATAAATCTGCAAACCTTTGTCGATATTTGATTATAGTTTCCCCAGCCAGGAGCAATTCTCGATTGACCCTTTCTAGTTCAATTCGTCCTCGTTCACCAGCTAACACTTGTTCTCTATTTACCTATATAAAAATATCAGTGTGAATTTAAATAAATGCGTGCAGTAAATAAATTTACCTTTGCTTCAGCTTCTGCATTGAATAGAGAGGATTCAGCTTTCTGCCATTTATTGTTAATGTCTATTAACTTGTTGCGCTCAACGTCAAGTTGTTCCTTAAGATCTTCAATCCTCTCTGAGGCGAGCGTAAAATCATGTGAAAGAGATCGGTATTTTGCTTCCCAAAACATCACCTTTTCCATTTGATCCTGGACCTTAATGTGCTTATCACTTCTGAATTTGTCGATTTTATGTTTTAAAATATCATTATCGCGCTCTAGCAATTTTACTATATCCGATAGCGCCGAATTGTGTTCTTCTAAAACCTTAATTTTAGTTACGTCCGTGAATAATGTGCGATTCTTCGTTGCATGCGTCTCGCGCCGAGCCCGTTCAAACATTAACTGTTGCTGTACAAGCTGTAACTGTTCCTTGAGAGATTTAATCGAATCCTTTCCATCTGCTTGGCATTGAAATGCACAATCAATATATTTATCTAAAACGTCATACGTCGATGCATAGTTGAACTTTTCTACTTGAAAGAAAGGTGCTGGACTAGGAGCCGGGGATGGTTTAATGTCACTCGTCTCATAAGCAGGAAAGATACTCAAGAACAAATATTCATACGGTAGCTCAGTTTGTGTTACAACGTCACTCATAATCTTCTTTTTCTTAATTTCCTGCTGATCAAGACCATTAACTTCGTGCGTCTCTTCATCCTTTTCTTCCAACGTTTTGGCTACACCGTCTTTCGCTGCTGTGGAAGATGAGTTTGTATTCTTTTTCATATCGGGACAGGAATTTGCGCGTCGTACGGTCACATCAGTTAAAACCACTTCTTTACCTAATACAGGAATACAATCTTCTTTTACACTCTATACAGATTACCAAATTAAAATCTACTACTTACTGCCAGGACTGCTGCCCGTAGAATCGTTAGCCACATCCGATTCTTGTCCACATTGACTATGATGCCGCAATCGCTTCATATTATTTTTGAATGCAGTCATCTGTTGGGAGTTTGGCATGTGCAAACCACCAGAAGTGCATGGAGATCCTTGCTCACAGTCAGGGTTGTGTTCGTGGTCTTGTAATACGCTATCACATTGTCTCAAAGGTGGATGTTGTTTAACAAGTTGGCTTCTTTTGACGATGGATTGGACTTCTTCATCTTCCTGGCTTAGCGGTGATTCTGTTCGTTTTATTTGTGTGCTGATGGGTTCAGAGGGTATTAAGCGAAGTGGTGAGGGCGGTGGAATTTGTGTTATTGGTACTGAAGATCCTTCATTAATCTTAAAACAATCACAAATTAACTAAGCATGATAAACAACAGTAAAAACATCTCCCAACTACATCATTTAACTACACTTCTTAAAATATTTCAAAGACCAATTCGTGTATAAACCAGTCGTGAAAATGAAAAACAATAACCAAATCTAAATTTTGAGCCAAAAATCATATCAATGGTAGTTGAGAGTTAGTGAAAGCCCTTACTTGCGAGCGATCTTGCATGATCTTCGCCAACTTTTGATTAGCTAATGATTCGCGTTTGTTGTTAATCGGTTGATTGAAAGCAGAACGATGCAGTTGATGATAATGATCAGTGGTGTGAGCAAAATTGAATGCGCTCAACGCATCCTTGCTGCCGAGCCGCATCGGCGATGAGGGCTGAGAATGTGTGGGCGTCGTGGATGGCGAGCCGACGCCCCCGACCCGATTACGTTGACCAAAATTGTTTAACGCTCTCGCAACAGTCACTTGCGCCATGCTCTGCTGCTGATGGCGTTGTGTCATCAGAAGTCGCATGTCCTGCGGAAGCCACCCAAATATAAAAGCAAAACTAATATATGAAAAACATATCCAACACAGAAACACCGGTTCCATTAACATTAAACATAACAACGAAACACACTATTCATAAGCAAAACATGTACAAAACAATTGTGAAAAACCAATTAAACAATATATACAGAGAAGACAAACTGCAATTATATTCCACTCCCAATTATCTATACCTTAATTGGCGTTGTCTCAGGCGTGGCTTCTATAGCAGCTTCAGGTGGTGACGTTCCCTCTTGTGATTGAAGCGTCGATGATGCTAATAAGCTCTGACCAGCTCCCTGTACAAGCAAGCCATGCCAAACACAATAAGTACAGTGATGATTCATAAGTTAGTATTGTTCAAAATGCATTGCAACCAATTACTAGAGCAGCAACATATCCATACCTGATGTTGATGCACAAGTTGCGCCACTGGTATGGCAGACGTGGGTGTTTCATTTCCCATCGCTGGAGGCGTTTGTATATAATTCAACATTTGTGATGGGCTAAATGTGTCGTTTTCTACGCCGCACTGCATATTCTTCAGCAAACTATACGATTCTAAAAATATCAAAAAGTATTAAAATCAGGAGCATCATTTTTAAAAACACATAAATATTGTGTAACTGTCATACCATGCACTGTAGAGTTGGTAGTTCCTGACCGTGAACGAAATAAAGTACCCCCGCCTCCGGCCCAACAAGCGTCGTGAGCAAAACGATCTTTTAAGCCAAGCGAATATTGTTCGCACTCAACGACCACATCATGTGCGGTCATTTCTTTCCATCGTTCTGTAGACAGTTCATAATCTTTTGTGCTGGTCACCAACAGAGGATGCATTTGAACTGTTTGAAGCATTGGCTGAAAAAATAACGTTTACAACTACAATCAACCTTAAAATTACAAATTTAATACATACTTTGATAGTGTGTTTAAAGATATTAGATGCCTCTTTATTTTTGTAGTGACCTCGTAAATATGCGAGAAAATTACAAGGATACATGCCATAAAGTCGTTGTAACAGCGCATATAAGCCAACTTGCATATGTACCAATTGTTCCTCGCCCATTTTCCCAGGAATTGAACTGTTGAACGCTGCCAATCGACTGTAAAACAAACCGGTTACTTAACCGTTCGCTAATGGTTGTCAAAATGAGTGTATACCTAAATATATCAAAAACATCCTGCAAGTGTGGACCCATTTGTGAAGGTATACATGGTAGAAGAACAATTAATAACAGCAACGCGCTCAATAATAGTAAAATATCAGTTTCAGTCTACAATAAATAAACCAATTATTTATAGCTAATTAAACTACTAGTTGATATACCTTCAATAGCTTTAACAACTCTTTAAACAATGGCTTCTCCGTAATTTTAAACAACCAAGTTGGATGTTTTCGAACCACATGACCCAACAAAATCAATGCCTGAAATTTGATATCTGTTGCTCCGCGAAGAAGCGAATCGTATAATCTGCGGCAAAATATAAATAAATTGTACAAATGTAATACTCAAAATATAATTGACTTACTTATTAAAAAGGTAGTCATGATGTGATTCCCTCACATTTATCAAAATTTCAAGTACTCTAACTGAATTTGTTTTCATATAATGATCATAAAGTCCATTGACAAGCCATGGTTCTCTTACTGTAACATAATCAGTTAATTCTGAATTATTTGTATATCAATTGTAAAGTATTACCTGCACTAAATTGATCACAAAACTTTTGTTTTGCATCCTCAACAATTCTTGGATCATTAGAGTTGAGTTCCTCAAACCAATCAGCCATGGTCCTACAACATTTACCTGCATTTGTCTGCCTGCTTATTTGAAAATATGGAGTGTATTAAGAGTTTTGAAAGATGATTGTGATGTTTCCTAGTGGTGAGTTGTGTTGTCAGATGTTTTAGAACTTGTATGGCTATCACTCATTGCTTCCTCGAGCCATGTATTCTGAAAGCAACCCAATTGTAATACTAGAAACAAATGCCACTAAGTGATAAATAGTTAATATATGAATGAATCAAGTGGCGGTTGTCATCAGGTATTATTATGAAGCACAGTTTTAACACTCAACTTTAGCTACTGATTCCTACGTTGATGAAGAACAATGAAATGTAATGTGAGGTTATAGTACATCAAATTGAGTATTAAATAATGTTAAAATGTACCAGTTTGTAGATGATTTGTTTCACTAGTCCGTGATAATGGATTGTTGGATGAGTGCTTGTGTATACAACATTTAAAGCTATGGCCCGAGCTTTTCCCTAGTTACTTCTTCACCTTCCGCGGTGCACGTCTCCAATCCGGGACCTGTCAATATCACGCACGTACGACTCGTTGCTCCGTCACCAAGTAAGCACAAAAATTAAAAATTCTCAGAATTCAACTCAATTAATTAAACTGCTTAGCAAATGAGTAAATCAATTATGATTGGTCCAAAAAGTTTTATTCGTTTCGTGTACGTACATATATTACTTGCAAAAATCACTGAAATCTGTTCTAAAAACACGGCCACAAGTTACCATGTAATTATGTTTTTAGCAGTTTCGATTTGGAAGTTGTTCAATCGACGGATAGGCAGCTGCCGAACTTTTCAAAAAGTTTACATGTCCTTGCAACGTACGTATACGCATCTGAGCATCTTCAAAGTTCTCATTAAGATTATTAATTTGACTCTGCATCTTTTGTCGTATATCATCGCGATCACGTTGTGCAGATTTAGCTTGAGCTCGACTTTGTGCAAGTTGCTTCTCCAAGTCACATATTTGATTTTGCATTGATCTGCGTACAGTTTCACATCGGTCCTTTACTCTGGAAACTTGTCTCGCTGACTCGTCGCGGACATTGTCAACTTCAGCGCTAAGTTGCGCAATTTCATGAAGTTTCTCTTGAGCGCGTTTTTCAGCATCTTCAACTTCATCCCGCATTCTGTCCATTTCCTTGCGAAGATCGTCATTTTCCGCTTGCATCAATTCCAGTTGACGTTCCATTTCTTCATTGGCATCCTGGAGTGTCTGGCGTTCTGCGTCTAAATTACCAATACCACTTTTATTTGCTTCCATTTGTTCGACGGCCATCACTGCTTTGTCTCTCAAATTCTGGATTTCCCTTAAAAGAGCTTCATTATTACGTTCTGCCATTAGATGCATTTGTTGGGCTTCTTGTAGCTTGAGTTGAGTAGCTTTAAGTATATCCGGTAAAGGTGTCAACTCCTGGAGTTTTTCTTGGAATTGATTCTTGACTCGTTGAATTTCCAAGTTGACTTGTTCTCCAATACGGCTGTTTTCTAGTTCCATGAGATCCATTTGACGCCTTTGTTCTTCAACTTGTTGTTGAGCTTCAAGATACTAAAAAAAAAAGGACAAAGAATTGTTTAAGGAATTGTTGAAAACAGTTTCAAATTGCATTACTTTATTTCTGTAATCTTTTAGTTGACACTGTTGTTCTTCTGCAAGAGCCCTCAATTCATCCATTTCATCCTGTGCTTCTCGAAAACGCTGCTTTGCTACTTGAAGTTGTTGCTCCATTTCTATGAAGTTTTCTTTGGTAAAAGAACTCTAAACGAAATACATTTAACTTTTAAAACGAAAGCACAACACTTACAGTATTGTCTTACGTACTGATTTGGGATCTTTATCTTTTAACAATTTCTCCATCTCTTTAATCTTCTCCTCTAAGGCTTTCTTATTCTCTGCACTTTCTTGCAAGTTATTTTTGAATTTGTCAACATCCGCCCTTAATCCAGCAACTTCAGTGAGTTTTGATTTATAATCGTCTTGAAGACAATTATATTTCTCCCTCATTTCTCTTATTTGCGCATCAGTCTAACAAATAAACCGCGATTAAAATAATGAAGAAAAAAAAAACATTGTAATACCCTTGGAGGACAAGGCGGCATGCATGGAGACCCGCAAGGAGGAGGACATGTCATCGGTGATAGCATTCTTCTATGTTGCTCGAGATGCAGACGTTCTTGGCGAACAGTCGTCAACTCATTCTGAATTGCTTTGACTTCCATTTCCATAAGGTATAACTGTTTTTCCAATCGTTTAGTTTCATCTCCATCTGCAGGACATGGTCCTTTGCCAGGACCACATGGTTGACGACGTGGGGATGATTTGTCGCCTCCTGGTGGCCGTGGTTGTTGGCAAGGGGGGCAAGCCAAATTGGATGGCATTGGTTCGGATGGGTTCTTACCAGAATTCTTTCAAATTAAATTATAATGAAAATGATTATGACTCATTGCCTTTTAACTCACCTGTATTTGTTGTAGTTTACAATTGAGAATGCCATTTTCTTTAACAACTTGCCGTAATTCTTGTTGCATGCATTGCAACTGGCGCTGTAATGAATCCAGGCTAGATTCTTTGTTTAGAAGATCTTCTTGTAGCTGGTATCGCTTTCCTTCAAGGTCAGCGTTTTCTTGTGCTAGTCGTTCTTGCATATCGTAACTCTCGCTCAACCTCTTTGCAAATTGCGGCATTGTTCGCTAAAAAAATGAAATAAATTTCGTGAACGATTAGACTTTACTCATGGTAAATCTCTTTACCATGGTCACTGGTGTTATTGGATCCTGCCCTCCGGGATATTGTGAATGTCCTTGATCTATTTGACCCATTCCTTGTCCACCGTAACCACTTTGCCCGCCAATGCAATTATTTTGAAAAGGTTGTGGTTGATTCTGGGCATTAGGACAACGTTTTCCAGGCCCAGTTAAGGGACTACAAGCCTGTCTTCTATTTGATCGCCGTTTTTTATCATCACAAATTATAAACTTGGGCATATTATTCTCAGCTAGCCCACAAACAACGACTTTGGGGAGAGTGTCTTCGTCGTAGAATTTATCAAAATCTTGTTTCTTGGTTTTACCGACAAGAAGTTCAATGCGTCGAGTTTTTTGTTCCAACAATGCCATTTTATCACTGAGAAGTTTTTGCTTGGTTTCTAATTCTTGCTCTTCTTGTGGAGTTCTCGACGATTTCTATGGAAATTAAAAGTTAATACTTTTTTTTGCGTGCAATTAACATTCCAAACATACGCCTAGCAATTCTGTAACTCGATCCTTCAATTCGGATAATATTTTATATATTTCCATGCATTGTTGTTCACATTCTTCCACTTCTTTAAGAACTGCTTTCTCGTCAGGTGGAATTTCATCCTACAAAGCACGACACAATATAAAAGGCTCATCAAGAATACTATCTTGTTTATACATTATCATTGAGTTCATTTTCAATTTTTTCAATTTCCTGAGAGGATTTCTTTATAGCTTCTTCACTTTTTGCAACAGGGTCTCCTTCACCTCCCTCCGTCGCTTCTTCCGGAGGATCTTCCTCATCCGCCATTGCTTTACCAACTGTTTCACTTAAAACGTTATTGATATCAATAACAGATTTGCTTTCAAATCTATTATCCTTAACCTCAAGGCGTAATTGCTTGCTAACTTTACTTTGACTTGATTTTGGATTTTTATCTAAGAGCGTGCGATTTAAATCTCCTGCACTATAAAGATGACAACTGTCGGGAGAGTAGAAAACGTCAGAGTCGTCAACTTCGTGAGGACGTGGTCTAGGGGTTGCTAGGGAGGTGTCACTCGCGGAGAAGAAACGAGCTGATTTATGTTCGTCACCTTGCCCTACTAATCTTTTGGATTTACTCTATCAAAATGTTTTCACATTAATTGTTAATACTTATTTTCATAATTTACATAAATTAACTAACAGTTTTTGGACTTCCTCGTTTACTTTTTGGTCGTGGCGTTTGAAACTCGAGATCGTCGTATCTTCTTAAAGTGTTTTGGAAATAAGCGTCAGATCCACTTAAATTTCCTTTTGGTTTTGGTGTCAACTCTGAGTAACCTTTCAAAATTGTAGCACTTCTTGTTAGCAAGTTGCTTCGACTTAAGAAAGAAGGTTTCTTTTTTGCACTTTTTTGGGCAACTTTTTTGGCTAAGTTTCCAAAATGTTCAACAGTGATATCAGACGGAGAATCCCACTCAACTTTTGTAATCCCAGTTGAAGATTTTGAACGATTCTATTCATGTGTAAACAAGTCAATGACTATATTGAGTTCGTACTAAACATTTATTACCTTCATACCGAGTTTCAGCTTGTTTTTGTTGGGCTTTCCTTCTAGTCCACCTACGTTTTGTCAAATTTACCAAAATTATTTACCCAAATGTCTTGAAATTTTTAGAATTTAATATTAGTGATTGCGATCTTTAGATTGAATATCCTTATGGATTGACGGTTATATTTGGTAAAATAGGTGTATAAGCTATTAATATTTTAATGCAGTACTGCTAGCTTTAAAATAAATTTCTTTCTCTATTTATTTTGACGTGTATCAAACAACTCAAATTTATCACACTGACTTGATTTTTGTGCTATTATTCTGACATAAGCGAAATTAATAACAAATCACTGAGTGTGTTTTTGTTTTGAAATGAAAATGGAATACGACATTTGCAATTAATAAATAAAGCAAAAAAGGTGAACGACGTTTTTTATAACAGTGTTTTCTAAACTTTTAACTTGCTGTGATTTTTATAACATTACAATGCGGGAAAAAATCTTGAACTTGAAGACAGATGGATAGATCAATATGTTGGCTTCAAAAACTCTAATTGTTTTTCCCTTAGAGACAATTTCCTGATGCAAGTTTTTCGAAAATTTAAAAACTTCTAAGGTATTGTTAATTAACTTGTAAGTAATTAAGAAACGCCAGTCGAAAGAGAAATCATTCAGCTACATCGTGATATATCTAGCATTTATATAGCCAGAGAGGATATTCCATTGCAGGTATGGCAAAATATTCAAATTAATCAACATCAAGATTAATTTTCTAGTCGTTTGAATTAGCCTCGAATTAATTGAATAATGTATATCGAGAGAGAAATTCGTAGCCTTTCAAACGATGTATTTATAATTCTCTTAGCTAAAGTGGTTTTCCAACTAGAGTTTGTCTTCCATGATATTCAAAACTCAGTGAAATCTATGGAATATACTGTTTTATATCAACTTGCAACACCGTTCATTATTATTTCCTTATTTGGTAATCAGATTAACAAAATTAAAGTTTATTTACAAAATCATTACATAAGATGAGAATGTTTTAGCCTAAGATTTATATATTACAATTCACAATATATTTTAGTAACATTACGCAAATTAATCATTACACAATTGCGTCAGCCATCAGCAAGTTAACGATGATTTCAACCACTAAAACAAAGTAAATATTAGTTATTATTTCACGATGTAATTATAAACTTGTTACCTCGCTTAAATTAAGTTTAACATTTCCATTTTGAAGCGGATCTTTCATTTCAAATATATCTGCAATTGAATAGAATTGTTTAATCTTCAAGATTAAGCTTTAAACAAGTACATTTACTTACTAAATGCTACTGTTAAATGTAATATGGCTGAAACAAAATCACCGAAACGTAGTGTACCATCCTTTCTCATGTATCTCAGAATCAAAATAGTCAACACCTCACTGCTTAACTGAAAACCAACTTCGGTTAGGGCATCTTTTAATCGTTCTGCTTTTAAGATTCCAGTTTTTTCCTTTGCGTGATTCTTAAACGCAGTTTGCCAGTATTTCAATGAGCACATTAGATCTTTAAAATCAGAGAACTTTAGGCGGCCAACTCCAGAATTCTGTAATTTCAAACATTTAATTTTAGGTAGATCCTTAAATTCGCCAACTTACATCTAGTGTTAAAACAACCTGTCGACACACTTCAATCGACGCACAACTTTTGATATAATCATTTGGAAGACAAGCATCCAACAACTCTTGCAGTTCAAATGCATTGACAGTCCGATGTTCGTCAGCCAACTGCAGAAAGACAGACTCATATTGACTAAAACTCTTTCCATCCAGTAATGGCGGTGCCTTCACTATCGCTGGCTTGAATAAATATGGTATGGTATCCAACAGTTTCAGTTTTAGAGGTTTACTTGAATAAACCCGCAGAGTGAACCCACATTCTTGACCAGGTTCGAATGTAGTTGGAAGAATTAAGTACCCTCCTTGTTCCAGTTGACATCGATGACTCACTTGTCGACTGTTTGTATACTGAGAATTGACTAAAGATTTGTTTTTCTTGAAGAAAGCTTTGTTTATCGTTTCACTTGCATTTTTTGGAAGAGAGTATGCTGTAAACCCAACTACTTTAGGTTCCATGATACTGTGCTGGTTCAAAGACACAACTACTTCCTCTAATTCGCTGAGCAACAAGTGCAATTGAGGATTTATGTGAAAAGTCTCTGGATTATTTCGACAACCACCTGCTGAGACACCTTTCTGCCACATTCCCTGATAGATTCTCATCTGCCATGTATTTTTGTGGTGCAAAGAAGGCTCGTCTCTGCTTGTGTCACTGTCAAGGTGGACAATTTCGAGGTGGGAGAAGGTCTTGATAAAGTCATTGTAAGATAACCAGAATTCTCCTTCACTTGTTTTCATTTTGATGCGGTCCATTTCCTGTGGACTTACTTCAGACCATTCTGGCGAGGCAAAGGACCAACTACCGATGTAATCACTCGAGTTACTTAGAGGATTACAAACTTTGATTAGTTGTATAGCTTCGCCACTAAATTTCTCGATCTAAATGTTCAATAGTAGATAAGTTAGGAATATAAGGATAAAGTTGGTAAGGAACATGTTGACTTACTCGTTCAACACAGTATATTCTGTAATTGGTCCCAGGTTGAATCCCACTCGATAATTTCTCAACGGGAGTTGATTTATTCAGCGGGTTTGGCGATTGGATAGTAGCTGTAATAATTGATGTCATGTCAAGAAGTTTGTGGAGTAATCGTGTGCAAGCGGCTGGATCTTGGCGTAGCAGGATGTTCTCCGTTATGCCTCCTGTGAGATCAGCGAGGCCATCCAGAAGACTGCCATATTTCAAAGCTTCATAAGATCCGTGAAGTCTGAGAACAATGAAAGATAACATTATAACAGATTCGATAATTGCGTTTTCCAGGTCTTTAAAAAATCCTGTTTAAGGTGTAAATAAATTGCCTGAAAGAAAGAAAAACTTCGATTCTTTGAAATGAAAGATAGTACAATCATAAATTTGTGTGTGATTCATGTTGGGAATACATTGATTGTAATTTCTTGTCTGCTGAGACAAAGCTAGCTGAAAGGCAATGAACGCAGTCCTCTCTATCTCACATTCGCAAACACGTCAAACGCATTATTAAAGAATTTCATACACACTAGAGACGTGTGTCTTTAGACTTCCGTGTTTGACTTTCACTTTGCTTTATTAGAAACTTTATTCCAAAGCTCATTTAAGTGATTGATGCTTTTCTGAAATTATGAAAAATAAAACCGGCCTCTTGCACCAATACATCAGAGTTTTGACTCAGCATGAGGAAAATTAATTAGCACAACTGATTTGATTTTTTCAATGATGAATGGAAAATTAATTGGTTGTTGCACGTGCACTTGCAACGGTTTAATCTCGTTACGTTTCCTGCAAGCCGACAATTTCGCTGCACTAATAAATTATTACGGTACATTCACACAAATTCCAACACAATACTGAAACTCCGATTCTGCAACGTGCGTAGGCTGAACACTGGGCACAAATAAAATATTAAGCCATTCTGCGTCATAAGAATTGAATTTATGCGTGGACGTTTCCACTTTGATAACACTTGTATTAAGCGCTCAATTTTCAGAATGCGATCATTGCGTTGATTTTGAAAGTGCATGCAAGTGCATAAAATCATGTATATATGGAATTAAACAGAACGGTAGTAATGGGAATCGGGAGATAAAGTGCGAATGGTGCCGCAGAGAAAGTCGCTTTTGTTGTTGCCTGGGCTCACATGCCTTCGACCTGTTCGCAACTTTGATCAACTTGAACTGAGATGCTGGAGAATCCGGCGAATCATCTCAACTCGAAACAAGTTGAGGTATTACGATATACGTGCTTTTGTGAGCAATCACCGTTATTGGACAACAAACAATTATGTTATTGTAATGATTTTGTAATGCAATCGGGAAATCGGTCAATTGTATTCTATTGTCATGGTTCTACAGAGAATTCTAGTTATTTTATTGCTCATAGTGCGAAAGTCATAAAATTATTATTTCCAAGATGTTCTTCTCTGTTATCTACAACTAGATTTAACGAAAGACTATTCATAGTTTGTTGATTTGCACATTTGTATTGAGTGGGTGTTACTTACTTGGCATATGCTTTTTCCAACAATCCAGGCCAAAAGTTATCAGAGTGCACTGACTGCAGAAAGGCGAGTCTTCCATGGACCGTGGGTAGACGGTCATCAACAAGCACCTCGGTCCACTCACCGCACCACCATAATCGAAACCGGAACACCCCCGCGTATTGATCGTTGATGAATGATTGATCAGCAGGCACGACGCGATAGAAAAGTCCCTTGTTTAGATAGAGAATGCCTAGACAGGAAACTAACCATCGATCACCTGTAGCAAACATCATTAATTTTATTACGTGCAACTAACCCAATCTTGATTATAATAATAATAATAATAAGCAAATCATACAGGAAGCACACGTCCTGTGCGTAGTAAGTCACGTAAACATCGTGAAAACACGTTCTTCCTACCGTTAATTGTAATAATTATAATCAAACGGAGAGAATAAGTTACTCCGTGGGTGAGATAAATTTAAACACTTTGAATCGATGGTAATTATGAGATGTGAAATAGCAACAACTACATTAGGGTAAACTATTGGATTGTTTTTGTTGGTTATCAATAAAATGAAATTTTTACCTAGAAACAAAAGTAAACACATTTGTAGTGGTCCCACCTTGTCTAAGATGTAAATATCAAAAGTTTGTTAATTCAACATTTGTTTTATTCAAACTTCGATCAGATTGAAGAACAGGAGTGTTTGGAATTTCTACGAAAACATATAGCGTTTATAGGACGAACAAAAGATGTACACATCTCGAGCAAACAAGTTGAAGTTTTAAATTATGAGCATATTTGCAATGAATTATAGTATAATCATGCATGATATTATTATTAAGCAAAAAGAACATGTTGAAAATTTATGGGTGGTCATGAAGGAGAGTTTAACAACTTGCTACTTTCAAGATCAACTTCATATTTATTAGATGACTAAAACTGACTGAAATATTATAAAATGCCTGAAAATAAATGTTACCTTACCCATTTTTCCAGACACGATGTCAAATTGTGTGGGGCCATCGTGAACGAACCCAGGTCGATTACATAAATCCTGTAAAAAGTCACATGAATATAAGTTTTAGACTAATTACAATATTACAACTTCGCATACTCGTTTGAAACTCTAATTAAATGTTTATTTTGTGCCAGTTTATAACATATTACTATTTTTCGCACTGCCATTAAACTTGCTGATTTGCTGTTTTAATTGCAAGCTTTCTTCGCAATTACTTCCGTCGCAGACAAACCAATAAAAGATTTTATGTCCTGGAGAAATACCTGTTGCGCTCTTTATCGCATAAACAACGATTGGCTATCATTAATTTTAGAAGTCATATATGCAAGTTGAAATCTTAGATGCGCCTCTCATGCTAAAAACTATCCTGCTATTGCTTCTATCTGGTGGTGATTCATATTTTTCTTCGTTTTTCGACTTTGATGGATAGTATCAAGTTTCATTGGCTGTAAATTACAATATCTTAAAGTCTATGTTTAATTGCAAGTTCATACCAATAATAATTAAATTTTATTACAATGGATATGCGTGTAAAGTAAAACTTCTACTCGTCCGTTTCACTACAAGGTCCAGATGATTAAGATAATTACAGTTGAATTAATGCCGATTGAAATGAGTGTGAAATTGGATCAAGCTAATGTAACTTCTGGAAAATATGCGATTCAATTAGAGTAAATACACAAACTGTAATTGACTCAGATGATAGAATGCCTAATTAATTTAGTACTTATTAGTATGCTATATTAATAATATGCTAAAATAGCATTCCGGAATTAGTAATATTTTTTTTTGCTCTCACTTTCTACAACAACCCGAAAGAAACAATGAATACATGAAAAATGTGTATTAGTGGTAGTAATGTGAAATGAATATATGGAATTATGAATTAAAAACAGTTACATGATAGATTCATCATGCTTTTTAATTACCGAATTAACAATTGCCATTTTGTGTGGTAAAATTGTGAAAGTGAGAAAATTACACATGCAATAATTTTAATGCTCATGTAATAATTAACAAATATAATACTCAAAATTGTCATTTCTTTTCAAGTTTTGCAAATGTTAAACATATCATATAACATATTTATGTAATCATGCAGAGGAACATCCATAAAGTTGCAACAATTATAAAATGGTAAAACAGACTAATGGATGGATTAACAGATATTATCTTTAAAGCATTTATTATATTATTCTAGACATTGTTGAAAATACTCGCATTACTACTGTTACTGAGCTCAAACTTTAAAGATTGAGTTTTTATTTCTAGCAACTCAAGATACTTTTGTATGATGGAAACCAGGTCTTCCTTTAATGCTTTTATCATGTGCTTGTTGCTCTTGCTGTTGCATCTGAGAATTACAAATATGGCAATAACCAAAGATGTGTGCAGGTTTTTTGCCGAATAGATAGCAAGTCCAAGCAGTGATCCCAAGCAAAGTTAACAGTCACGGTGATAGTTTGAGTTAAACTAGTTAATGAGATTAAAGTAGTGAAGAACTAGCGGTAATGGTCACAAAGCAATTAGTTTACGATATAAAATATCTATGGAACAGATACAATTGATAATAATTCCTTCCTGTCCCTTTATTCCAAGCTAAAAAGTAAAATTTCTTGACTTGATGACTTGTTCATGAGGGTTGCAAAAGTAAAGCTTTTTTTTTCAAACAAGTGGAAAGCTCAAGTATCATAATGATTATTCATAGTTGATTGGAAGTTCTGAGGCCATATGGGAAATTCTTGCCACTGCGTAATACATTTCGGTTCTATCTGCGCATATTATTCGAATCATCCGCTTTGTATATAATCAAATACTGCCAGATCAACATCATTTATTATCTTTTCTTCTCCATCAACTGATGTAATGCAGTATATGGTGTAGAAGTCTAATACTTGGTTTTCTACAGATTTTCTCAGCTGATAAAAATCATCGTCGATTGAAATTGACTTGCTTTGGGTGTAAAATGTATTGTTGAAAATCATTGTAACACGCCTTGATGTAATATATTGCAAAATTGCATGTCGGTTGCAGAAATTGCAGAAAGATAGAGAATTATTGTGCAATTGTGTATAACTTAAGGAGAATATAATAAGATGAAGATTGCCTTCAATTAGAAAGACTCCCTATCAATAATTTTCATACTGCAAATATTCATTCATTCATATTTTCACAACTAATTTCGTTCTCCTTTGAAGAGCATCGTTTTATTTTTAAGCAATTGGTTTAAAATAAATTTCTAAATACAATTTTTATTTAACTTAAAAGTTGAAAATACTAGCAAAACTGGGAAATAATAATAATAATTAAGTTTGCAGTAATTATTATAATAAATATAATTATGTTCAACCTATGTTTATTTGAGAACTGCAATAATATGCTATAAATGTTAAAGAGTTTATCAAGAAAAGGGAAAGAAGGAAAAACAGCGAGTGTAGAAAGGTGTAAACGCACTTCATGCAACATTTGTTTAACGATCAACAGCGCAACAACGTGTAACTGTTCAAGTTCGTCATCAGTCAATAACCACTCATCGCAATCAGTTAGCATTGACCGAAATGCAAATTCCATTACACTTGTTTGTTGTGCGCGTTAATAAGTTTTTACACTCGCAATGAATTTATCAACTTAACTCAAAATTAATTGATTCATATTCGAATAAGAGAAAAATACTTAATTGCAATAATTGGTGACTGTTGCAAGAACACTCCAAAGGTTATCAATCACACGAAACAGCGTTCTCATCATATATGATTGACACAATTTACAAGTAAATATGATTATTTTCATTAACAGTCAATATGATTTTTTGTGTTATATTTGAACTCACATAACGTATTGAAATCAATACAACTCATAAATATGACAGCATCAAACTAGTTTTTCCAATTGTTTCAACTACTTTCAACTACAATTATATCATTTTCTCTATTAAGAACCTGCTTCAGTATGCAAATAATAAGATTGTATCTCATGGCATTTTGATTGCTTCGATCTATTCACGAGGATCGACAACTGTTACCGTTGTTATACAGAAATTATTTTTCGTTGTCTTTCGTTGTCACTAGTACTCGCGATTTTGATTTGCCTGGCTTTGCAATCGGTGTAACGGTCCACAAAACAGCATCCTTTATAATCGACAAAGAATAATTAATGGCATACGTAAATGATATTTATATCTTGAATGGGACGAATGTAATGAATGATTAATGCTGTCTATGTTAATCTGGTGTTACCTTTGGTCTCTTCCATTGGAATTGAAATGGGGGCGTTTGATGGTAAAACACCGAGGTTTGGGCAGCAGGAAAATCGGGATCTTCCCAGAGTTCGCCGCGTTTCAAACAGGCGCGGCGTATTCGTTCGTATTCAGTCATCACCTGAAACAAAATCAATTATAATTAATTCATTCAGCTACAGTCATATGGTCAGTACACAAACATATGAGTTCGAATTCGGCTGAGAGAATATCCAATATATTTTCATTGAATTCAGTTTCAATAACTATCAATAACTAAAGTCGTTGATGCAGTATAATAAAGTAAAGAACGAATGCCAGTCTATAGTGTCATGAGTACGCTTCACAAAAATAATTTCACAAAAAAAAAACACTGGATAACTATTTTATAGGATTATATAAGAATGTTTGTTAGGTAGATACTTCTTAACAAACGTGGAATAGTGTAGGAAATATTTGATAAATGTTAGTAATTTAGGACAGCTTTTTCTCGCAGATATAAGAATAATTAAAGAATGACGTTGTAGACAAAACATTTGCTATTTGCAACACCAACCATTGCAGAAAACAATACAATTATGGTTTACTCCTGATGTGACATAAGTATAACTAAAACTTAAAGCATTAGAACTGCACCGATATTTTATCTTGTATGAACGATTCTTCGAGGCTGAACGTGGCTATGTAAATATCAAGCGGTCGGCCTTGTGGTAACGTTTAACAATGTAGATATTTTTCAATTTGTCTACTGACTGCCTACCTACGCGTCAATAGCATGACGGCAATATACAGGTGTGAGCTACGTGAAGAAAAATGAAAATATTTGGAATATTATTATGGGGAGATTAGTTGTCTTAATTCAGTATGATATAAATACATGTTCTAGAAATCCAAATCTCTTCATTGTAATAAAATAAATGTAAAAAAGCTCATTCATTCATTGGTGAAAGAATGCACATGATGGTATTGTTCTCGTCATTATGTACGATGTTTATAAATTAATTAGGATCAACTGGGACGCATTTGCATTTCATTTCTTTCGCCAAAACTCTGTTTTATGTTCAGTTTAAAACAGTTTTTTGGCATCAATACTCACTACCTGCAGCTCGTTATTTTCTCTTGTTTTAACCATTTCAGTCGTTCCTATAAAATAGAAATTAAATTACAGTATGCAAAGAAAACGATAGAAAAAGAATAACTACACTATTCGATTTTATATTGCGCAGGTGAATGCGTAAAGACCACAGTCGACATTTGCCATCGTTGGCAGAGCAATAAAGCAATTTTCCACTCGTTTCCCTAAATACGTTTATCCGAGCGAATTTTCCGCTCCAGAGCGCAACCACGGAGTGCCACAAAGGCACGCATGAACTGAAGAAATGGACGGACGTTTGCGACTTTAATGCGTTTGTCAGTGTGGAACCACAGGGAGCTTTTACAAAAAGTGAACACAGAATCACACACCGACTAATGTCCTACGACACTGCTCTTCGTGCTCAACGTGAATAGTGCGCAAGTGATGTTTCTTGTAATACAAGCAGGGCAAGACGACAAACGTCGCAAACAAATTATTCAAACGTTCATTCAACGACAGGATGCACTAAAAATAAATGCTGAGAACGACTGAATAAGCAGGGAACATTTTATGTTAGAATCAAGTAGGATTAGTTGAAATTCGAAATCGTTATGTAGGTTTTCAAATGGAATTTACTCGGAAATGTTAAGTGATCGTTATGTAACTAGTTCGTGCTTGCAAATAAAGTAATTTGTACCTATAAAGACATTTTACATGTGAATTACGCATTAAAACTATATTAACCATATGTTTCATTTAAAATTCGAATATTTGCAAGCTAAAATGAGCGAAATAACGATTAAACTTAATATTAATCTTAAATAAAATGTTTGATTTAACTTGGGCAAAAACATTATGCTTTAAAGAGAAAAGTAATAATGTAATAAATAGTAAATATAATACAATCTCTAAATTCAATTGCCTCATGATTACCCATCGTCGAGACCAAATACTATGGTCTCAATCATTTTGAACAAAATAATATCACTACTAGCAACATAACGAAATGTCCCATCATATTTTTGTTAACATTTCTTCCATGTCGCTATTGTTTTCTCCGTTTGGAATATTTTAAAAGCATTACCGTCATCAAACAGCTTAAAGATCGTTTATACGCCCGGTGAACTGCGCGACAGAACACCCATAATCAACAAGCCGCATGTACATCACCTCAAAGAGGAAGATTCTCCTCGGTCATGTCCATTCCAGTCCATTCCAGGCGTATTGTGTGGGCTAACAAGAATCTAATCGATTGAAAGCAGCCATCTACAACCATTAATTTGATTAAACTAATCTTGTAATACATATAATACGCCTTAAATGAAACCGAAATTACGTCTTGTTGGAATTTAATTTGCTTTGATCATTGCATGTGAGTCTAATATGATGAATGTAATAAACGCTTTTTATATGGTTCAAAGCTTGATATTTGTCAGTCAGGCTTTCTTAGTTGTGCTGTTAACTAAACTATGTAAAAGTTGATATCATTAGTCATTAGTATTACATAAAATGTTATGTTTTGCAAGAATTAGAGCAGAAGGGTGGAACGGTTGAGATATTAATTGCTTCCGACACGTTTGTATTTTAATTCCTATTAAATCCTTCTTTTAACACTAAGCTTTGAGAGTTGAAGTGATAAGTTGAGTAGTAGATGTTTAAGCATGAATGAAAAGTAGCACATATGTGCTTTTCACCATATCCTATCACTCGTTGTTCCTTGCTAAGTCAATCCGCTTTCACAATATTCAAAATATTTTGGAATGATATAGCAAAGTTCTTTATTATAATCACATGTTTGACGTGAACACCAATAGCACATCAACCAATTTATATACGCTAAAACTTGTATGAAAATGTCTCTTCTTGAATTTACAACTACGCTCACGTTTTATACAAATTCAAAGCATGCTTTTAGATGTTTTATTCTTGTTTTATTTAGCGAACTCAATTCGCAACGCGCATTCAAATGCGATGAGTCAAGTTCACTTGAACATGATCTTATTTCTGCTCAATTCCATTCTGAAAACCGTTTTTACTACAATTTATAGACGCAAGTTATTTCAACCTACATTAAATGGTTGGTTTGAACAACTTCTTCTTCAAGATGCACATTGAACGCAATAATTTAGGAGATGAGAATAATTTTTGCCATCTGCTTACCAACACAAAATTGGAATTTTTAATTTTTTTGTCCTAGAAAATAGAAGAAGACGATAATAATTGTTTAATGATTGTCTTTAGTTGTTGGCAGATGTCACAGGTGGTAAACAAAATAACAAGACAATAAAGTACTCGTACTCGTAAAGTGATTTCAGTGACCTCCTTCATTTTTGTTTCAATCAGTTCGATTGTTAATTCCTAATAAAATTACCCCCAAGAAGCAATCAATTTAATCATTCCTGCACTTTGATGAACTTGACACATCACACACATACCTTGATCGAACAATGAAACTCGTCTAATAACTTCCTGGTATTCTCGAGCGCGATATTTAAAACATGCTTGCAGTATTTTGCCGCCAAACTCGTTGCATTTGTGCTGCACTCGCAGCATCTGAAGCAAGCCACCGCCTGCATGCGATTTCCAGGCATTGTAAAAATTAGCCCGCTGCATGTGTGGACGCGAGCTGGCCGACAACATCAGAATCGAATCAACGATGTGCTCCTCGCGAGATGCAGGTGGAAACCGCATCGTCAGCAATTGCTTTTGCTCCACTCACACTGACGCCATGGATGGAAGACAAAAAAAGCGAAGTATTATTGCATTCATGAAATGTAGACTTACAAATTGCGACTGGTTTAAACTAATTTAGGAACGAATAAATATGTTGAACGACAAATCTTTTTGTACAATTAACGTCTTGGAATTATTACATGAGTTGTAACACGCTTGCCAGTTGCATGTTTTCCCCAATTTAACCCGGTGTACACAGTTCCAGTTGTTACACTTGTCATAAGAAAGGTCGCACGTAATGTTCATTTGTCGCAGTGTTTACACAGACCGCGCATATGTAGCATTGTGTTACACTTTTTACCTGTTGTGCGGTTGTGAGTAAATAAAAGAGTTAATTAGATAACCCGTTATCAAATGCAACACGATTACACATCTCCAAGAACAGCAACAAAAACAACAATATTCATTACATCGTATCAACTAGTTCCTGATCGCTGCCGTCCAAACGAATGTTGATTAATGTTTTGTGCAGTTAGGAGAAAACTGATAGCAGAAAAGTCAGCAACCTGCAGCTTATCTCTAATGAAGTAACTGTATCTATTTCAGAATGCGCAGAATGTTAATCCCTGTACGTTGTGAAAACACGTTTACAATATGCTAATTAGCCGTTTGTAATTCAAGTGCATGCAGAGCGTGCGGAACTAGATTTCGGTGAGCTTATCAAATTACGCGCACGTTTGTTCGGAGGTGAACTAAAAGTCTAATTAACGAGAATAACCTGCATTGAAATCGAAACAAAAGACTGTTCCATCTTCTTCATTTTCACATTCTTACTGTTTGATACACACATGCGCTAAATTAAATCGTAGATGAGAAGAATGAGAAGCCAATGTAGGAAAAGAAGCATTAAAATGACTGAGAAAAAACAACTCGCTAAACTAAAGAATGAAACATTATACAGTTAGAAGAACTATTAGAGTATAAACGTTACCAGGACTTACTATATATAAATAATTCTTTTTATATGAAATTATGGTGCAATTAATTCTCCCTTGTTCTGTTTTGAAAAATAAAAGAAATGTCGCCGGTTAAATGTACAATTTGTTTCTGTTTAGGAATCAGAGCAAGTCTGAGTTAAACTTTAGTTTGACATTTGCACTCACCATGGATAATAATTCCCCTTAAGCCTCAAACTTTCTTCAGTGAGTATTAAGCATCTGATCTAATGTAGCACTCAATTAATTTCACAAAGCATTAACTAACCAAATTGTTTTCCAATTGCACCGCACTCCTTATTGATTGACAGTGTCTACACTTCCAAGCAACAACTACATATTCACAAGATTGATTACTCTTTGATTGCAGACATCATATACAATCCGCAAGTATCCAATCTGCACTTGATCGCTTCCAGCGCGTAAGGATTTCTAATTAGTTCTGCGCGCGCGATTTGAAGCTAAAAGCCTTTGCGCGTACTACTTCTTGTCGACGACTGCGTTTCGCTTTTGACTTTCGAATAAGCGAACGCATACGCGTTTGTAATCTCCTATCTCTTGGTATTCGCTGAACGTGGTGGTAACGCTACGTGGTGATGGCATTCGTCGTTGGAGAGATGGTCGACGCGCGTCTTCGACTAGAAATTGGAAGCTTCCATCGGCCAACTTCCATTTAGCCATGAGTCGAGCACACACTCTCAGCGAGTTCTTGCGTTTTTGACCTCGATTGCTCGCAGCTAGCTGGTACGCTGGTATCAAAGTTCGATCGACTTTTCATCAATGCGCTGCTATCTTGTCGATTGGCCGGTGGTCGCTTTATCCCGTTTGGCAAGTGCATTACTCCTTGCCGTATCGCCTCTTTATTCGTTGGCATGTAGAATATGTGTTATTTTGCACGACGTGAATTTTGTTGAACTTGCTGACACGAGAACAATGTGTCCGAATTTCGACGACATTATTGGCATGCCAGACTCGGTTATTGCTCACGACAACCTAAATGCATGTTTAATTTATTGATGCTTTTTTGACAAAAATGATGCATAAATATATGGTTTTTACAATGTGCTAAAAAATTAAATCTTCATACAAGTTGATTCAGAAAAAACATTTGGAGTTTAGATTGATTCCGATTTACAAGTTAAAATATTAGCAATTCACATTTTTGACATTATTATTTTAGTGTAAAAAATATAACTAAAAGTAATTTTAAAATAATATTCATGTTTGTTGAATTCTAAAGCTAATGTATAACAATTAAACGTACACTATGATTATTTATTAATTTACAAATAAAAATTAAATTTTTAACTTGTACAGATCCAAATTTTAAAAATTAGTTTAAGATCGTTTTATAATCTTTCCGTAGGCAACTTTATATGCTGTAAATGTGCTAAGTAAATGTGCTGAGCAGATCGAATTTCACAAAGTGTTGGCCAACCAAAAGGAACAGGTAAAACAGGTGCCTGTATCCGAAGCAAAAGCCCCATAACATTAACAGAGTAAATCAAGCCATGTGTTGTTCTGTTGTTGTGTTAAACAATCCAAAATAATCTTAGTTAACTTATTCTAAATAAACTACCAATTTAACTAAAGAATTTGTTACACCTTGTACTTGTTTCTCACACCTCACAATTAAATTCCTTCTTGAAATGCGAATAAGTTCAAAGTTAAAATGTGTTCTGAGACATTTTTCCGAAGTTCCCACACTGAAAACTCGACCATTGTTGGGGCATGCGTACTTGTTCTTTCCAAAAGTTTTAGGAGGTAATATATTTTCAAAATTATCTTGATATCATGTATGTTAAAGTAATTTAATTCTATTATTAAAGGCAAATATACAATAGAAAAATTTACCGAAGCAATTGAAGACATTTCTAAATCATTGGGGACCATTTTTAAATTACGTTTGGGTGGAATTGATATGTTAATTACATTAGAACCTGACGATGCTAAAGCAATGTACAGAAATGAAGGCAAATACCCAATACGGCCTCCATTTGAAGCATTAATTAAATACCGGCAAAATGCATTCGGGAGTGTTGGTGTAGTCCCAGGAAACGGTGCAGACTGGCATAAATTCCGAAGTAGTGTTAATCCTCTACTGAAAACTCAAATAGTAGATCACTATCAACCTAAAGTAGAAAAAGTGGCACAGAAGTTTGTTAAATATATTAAAAGAAAAGCAGATTGTAACGGCGAACTAGACGATGTCTATAATCATGCTCTACTCTACGCAACTCAAGGTTTGTCATTCAAAAATTGATATTTTATCAAAGACATTTAATAAAATATTATTATAGCAATATCGTTGGTGAGTCCAGGGCATGAATTTGATTGTTTGTCAGAAAACTGCACAACAGATGCAAGTAGAATAATTGAAGCAAGTATGGATTTTATGAATGGATTACATTCGACGTTAATAGGTCTTCCAATGTGGAAAATATTTAAAACAGATGGATACAGAAAGTTAGAATCATCACACAATATCATGAGCATAATATTAGGTAAATACATAGATAAACACTACCAGGACTACAAGGAAAACAATGTCCAACTACGAGAAATGCATCCATATATGTACGAATTATTTGCCAATGAAAAACTTAAATACCACGATAGTCTACTTGTTGCAATTGAGGTATTTCTAGGTGGGATTGATGCAACGGCAACCACAATTAGTTTCACATTGTGGTATTTGGCACAAGACATTGAACTACAAAACAAAGTGTTAAATGATAAAAGTAATGAACTTTTGAAAGCTTGTGTTAAAGAAACACTAAGACTGAAGACAACGGCTGGAGCCAATAGCAGATTTTTATTGAATGATGTGGAAATTGGAGGATATTTAATTCCAAAAAATGTAGTAAAAGCATACTGCCAATCATGAGAATATTTCAAGATGGAATTTTTTAGACTTTGGTAATGTCGTTTGTGTCAGCCATGGGAAAACGAGACGAGTGTTTCAAAAATCCCTCCAAATATTTACCAGAAAGGTGGTTAAGAGAAAATAAAGGAAATATTCACCCATATGCATCGTTGCCTTTTGGTCATGGTGCCAGGACGTGTCCAGGACGACGAATTGCTGAAAATGAAATAATACTTTTATTAAGACAAGCAAGTTATTTTTTAATTAACGTTATTACACTTTTCACTTCCAAAGTGTGCATAATATATGTCCATTTTTGTTGGCAGATTATAATTAATTTCGCTCTATCAACTACAAATAAGGCATCAGATATTGGAATGGTCTACAGAATGAATAGAATTCCAGGATCGAAAATCAACATTAATTTTCACCAGCGTGAACAATAAATTGATAACAAAATGTCTTTATTATATACATAAACTTCTTTGTGCCAGAATACGTCGTATGAAATTCGGTGTACAGTTATTTTAATCTTACAGCAATGTAAGTTAGTTATAACTGTCCTAATCAAGTTATTTTAACATAGTTATACATCTGCATGGTTAATCACAAGCAAGGAAGTCAAGTGTGAAAAGTAACATACAATCTCTCAATAACTTGTATACGTAACACTCAAAAGTTTTCGCAATTTCCTAAATTTTATTCGTACGTTGGCCGCAAAAGTAAACATGTTCCTCTCTGAACTTTATTTCGTGTTTCTTTTTTTATTTTTTATACAAAGTATTTAAAGCTGACAGCTTGTATCTTTTTTAGTCTTCAATTTTATGATTATGATCCACAAATGGAACCACGAAATAATAAATATATTTTCGTCGCGTCGTCCCTTCGTTTCTTTCTATATAAGGGTTCTATATTGTCGATATTGTTCCAATTCAATAAAAATACACATAACAAATTGTATGCGGTATATAATATTTCTAATTAACACGTAGTTGTTAGCGAAAAGGGTAGTTCTCAACGTGAATCATTAATATACGTGAAAATGTTAAATTTTTTCAAGTTTCTATCCCCTTTCGTAACTCAGCATGTCTTTAGCGATAAATAATCTACACTGTAGATTCTACATGATATTAAGATACAAGACAACACACAACGATATCATTTCTCATCTCCTCATCAATCATAATACGTCCTATTAATCTCTATACACAAAATATAAAATATACCAGAATATATAATATTTAGAAGTAGTTAATATTTCATAATCGTATTTGTATTATAAAATCTATACATGTGACAATAGTAAGCTATTCTGTATATAAATTTATCTTTGTTACTTTCTACAGTTAAAATTCTATTTTGGTTCTAGTGTCTTAAATTACTTTATCCTTTTTTCCATCTCAAACCATCGTTCGACATTTTAAAAACATGTGTGGTAAGCACAAATCGGAAAAGAAATGATTAAAAACATTTGTCATGGAACTTTTACGATTCAATTCTGGATGCACCCGTTTTCATTTTAAAACGGGCTCAATTGGTCGGAATGCTTATAGAATTTCAATTAGAATTAAATCAACAAAACAAACATAAACTGAAAATCTAAATCTGATTATGTACATACAACAACAAATACAATTAACATGATAAATTCTACATTGAAATCACTCGTTATATTCAATTCAAGATAAATTAAAAATCAAATAGGTCGTCACCAAAAAGTCCGTAAAATAGATGGTGCACAAGTGTAACAAGGCACCACCTAGATGTCCTTGTTTGCAAAACTCTGGAGCATTTTATCACTGCACAGAACACAGTAGTCACTGATTTCACTAATCGCACTGGATTTCAACGTTTCAATGAAATATACATAAAAACAATGAATAATGCACATGTATACTGTGTCTTTGGTTTGAAGTACTCATGCGATTCGTTTTAAAGCCATGGCGGCCTAGTCATGGAATCGTAGGGCTGACGGATGCTCAACGCAGGATGATATCCAGATGCGGCGTACGCACCCGGTGGTAGAAGTCCTTGATGCAGAACGCCTGCCTGCAAATACTGTAGGTATTGTGGTGAGCTGGTATCCATAAGCGGTGCTTGATGCGGCGGCATGAATGGTCCTGGAACGCCAGGAATAGGATAACTAGGTGGACGTGCTTGCGGAGCGCCAATAAATGGATATGATGCCGTTGATGGAGCAGACACAGATGCAGAACTAGTCGCTTGATGAGCAGATACACGACCCGTACTTGACTTTTCTACGTTTTCAGGCGTAGATCGGTGGTGTGCCGCAGCTGCCGCAGCCATGTAATAATTTGAAGGCGTAGACCGGAAGTCTTCCAGAAAGTTTGGGTAGGAATCTTTATCGCCATATAAGCCAGGCGGAAGAGAAAGCCCGGTGGTACTAGGCCCAAAGTTGAATGCACTACCGGGCACAACACTGGCGGTTTTTAATGAAATGGCACTGGGTTCCATTGAAGGCGTTGACGTTTTGAGACCGGCATAAGACTGAAAGCCTTGACCCGCAACAGGTGGAGGTTCGTTATTAGCTGGAGAATTACCTAATTGACATTAAACATATATTAATTGACCAACATCAACAAAACCAATTCGCACTTACTTGATTGATGCTGCTGAGCTTGGGCAGCGGCCGCCGCGGCTGCAGCGGCTTTAGCTGCTTTAGTCATCCTCTTCTTCTTCAGTTTTGGTTCTGGAGCTGCCTGAGCCGGTGTTGAAGCAGGTTGCTGTTGCAATACGGGTTGACTTTGCGACATCGGCACTTGTAAATCAGCCATCCCTCGCTGGTACATATTTGGATGTGTCTGCATTCCGTACGGCGGCATCGTACTCGCTTGGGAGAACATTGGAAGAGTGGAAGCGCTTGTTGCAATAGTTTTCCCAGGAAACATATGTTGGCCTGCTAAATTCTTGTCGGAATAATACGATGAAGGCGGTGGATTCCCTTGCAGACCCAACATTCGACTTTCTTCATTTGGATATCTATCCACTATATGTGATAATCCTCGAAGGGACAATGATTGGTCCATTTCCAATTGCCCTGAACCGCCATGATAGGTAGGTCTTGAAATTCCGACGTCAGACTTAAAAGTATTCGATGGATCACTTCCTTGAGGCGGAGCCACTTGAGCTCCAAGTCCGGCAGGTCCAGGCGCTTTGAAATTATTCACATTCAACGCATTCGCATCCCGATATCGTTGTTGTTGTAATGTCTCTGCTTGGTTAGAAGTGGCTGCTGGCGGTTGCTTATAAGAATGTGTTCGTTGTAAATGCAAATTGATATCAGTACCAGTATACCCCATGTTTGTATATTTAGACATATCAATTTTGCGAGATTCATCAAGCGAACCCATTGTTCCAATTGGATTCAACGTGGCCCTACCAGCAGATGGTATGTTAAGAGATGGATACTGGTGTGTGGTGTCTGAATAATTGTATGATGAGGGTGCAAACTGATTCGTTGGCGTGGTTTGTTGGGAAATCTGCTGAGGTATTTGCTGCGTAGGTTGTACTTGCGTATTTAATCTAGGCTCCGGGATATTTTGATGAATGTATTTTGGAGGATCCCGTGAGGGATAATTCTGTGTATTAAGTGGCTCCTCATATGTCCGCTGTAGAGTTTGCTCAATTTCATTGTATGCACGTTTCTTGACTGGATACGAGTTATTTGTTTGCTGCAATTTTGGTTCAGTCGCTCTAAAAGGTTCCACATTCGGCGGTGGTTGCTGTTGACTGCCATAGTCCAAGGAACGATATGCACTAGAGTCTAGTTGCGGTGCCTGATTTTGTTGTAATTGCTGAGCACCATACATAAACTTGTCTTGTTGCACATTCGGTGCCAAATTAGAAGGAACCTGCTGTTGCGGCAAGTGTGTTTGTTGTTGTTGCGGGAGAGAAAGCGTTTGTTGTGATGGTTGCTGCTGTTGAAGATGTTGTTGAGGGGATGGTTGTTGAATCTGCTGCGGAGACGGTTGTTGTGGTTGTAACGGAGAACGTGTTTGTGCTTGCCTCGCATAAGCATCCTGTACTTGTTGTACCGCCGGCGAATGCGGTTGCTGATAATGCTGCTGCATTTCAATTGGGGATGGCTGATTCTGTACGATCGGTGATGCCTGTTGACTCATGAGTGGCGACGGTTGTTGTGATTGTGGCTGCTGTGACACTGGCGAATTAGGATTTTTAACTTGGTATTGGTCCGTTAAAGGCTTGTTGGTGTCGTAGTATGAAGGTGCACTAGATTCAACATTGTAAGGCGGTGTCGGGTTGTTGGTAGAATAATTGCTTGGCTGATAGTACGAGTTACTGTACGAATAATTGGCATTTTGTGTTGTTGGCGGCGCATACACGTGTTCCGAGTATTGTGTGTAAGGCGATTGGGGATTGTCACGAGGACTGCAAGACTTGTCAGGACTACTCTTCGTGGAAACGGTGTCCTGGTAAAAACCAACACGTATTTGCCCATTGAAAGGATACGTCGATGATTTGGGCGATGCATCAGGAAGTGGGGACCGCAAACTAGGTGATGCTACAGGTGACTTATGCAATGGAGACGGATACGGCGCTGGATACGATCCTATCCGCTCCTCGATTCCCACTCGTGGCGAATCCATATCCTGGGAAAATGATGACCGCTCTGACATGCTGCTACCAGTACTGACCTTCCGCTGCCTTGGCACTGGTTGTTCACTCATCAACGGACTCTCTGGATTTGGCGATGATTCTGGTAAAATAACCTTTCGTGTTTCCTCCTTCTTTTCCATCGTATTCTCTATCGGCACCGTCTTCTCCTCCTTCAGATCGGTTTTCTTAGTCGTCGATTGCAACTTGGGCCCACCGAACGCTTTAAACCAGGCACTTAGATTGGGGGTAGCAGTCCCCGGACTATTGTCTAACTTTGGTGAGTCCGCTTTCACCTCCTCACATTTCACGTCGTCTTTGTTGTCATCCGATGGCGACTTATCATCCGATTTCTTATCAGCCTCACCGTCCTCATCTTTTTTGACATCGTCGTCAATAAACTTGTGTTTACCAAAACTATCCAATACCGAACCGAGACTCAACTTAGGCGCACTGTCGTCTGTCTTCACAATTAATGAGTTTTTAGTGTCCTTTATTTTAGACAAGGGGCCAAGAGGAAAAAGTTCTTCCTGCTTAGTGTCTTTATTTTGCACATTTGTTATAAGATTACCTTTGCTTTTACCCGGCTGCAGACGATCAATTGTTCGTTGCACTTCCTTCCGCCTGAACATTTTCGTTGCATTCATCGGCCGCTTTTTCACGTTTGAATTGGCATTTAAGACACTACTATTAGAATTACCATTATTTGAATGAGCTTCATTGGGTCCAGCCTCTTTGCGCACAGCGGAGAGGGTATCGGCTTTTTTCTTCTCCAAATCAGATGATTTGTTTGTGTTGTTGTCAAAATCATCCATACTTGAGAACGCAGATGGAGAATTTGTTGCCGAACTGAACTCCTCAAACTTTGGAGTATCATCTAACCACTTGTTGATATCCTTCAGTGTTTGTTCTGTGGCCAATGAAAGTGCATCAAACTTCTTGGAATTATTAGCCATATTAACCGCCTTTTTGTTCTTTTCTTTCTTTTCGAACTGTACACTATCAGCGGTACTATTATCCTCATCAATAAGATCTTTGGATTTCTTCTTCTTATGCACCTGGAGCTCCTTCTTTTTGGCGGTTTTCGATGTTACATCTTTCTTGGGATCTGGTCGTACTTCCTTTGGCTCATTCGGAAAGTCGTAAACTTTCATGTTCTTTTCTTTTTCCACCTTTAACTTAGTGAGATCACTCTTTGCCTTTAATTTCTCAATAGTTTCCCTCAGCGTGTGATGCTTGTCTTTTGGTTTAATAGGATCATTTTTCTCACACTTATCTTCTTTAAACAACTCTTTCCATTTATCATGTTTAGATTTTGGTTTGTCTTTAACATCATCGTTCGACGTTGATGATTTTTTATGTTTAGGTTGCGAAACTTTCCGCACACTTTCTGGACTTGAAGGAATGTCAGTTGGCGGTGGACTGCTACTCCATCGTTCAGAACTGCGGCTACGGCTCCGACTTGCGCTTCCACTACGATTTCGCCTCCTGCTGCGACTACTACTCCTACTTTGACTGCGATCCAAAGATTGTTTCCGTTTTACAGACTTTTTCTTGCTAGACACCTTAAAAATTGATTCCCTGCTATCACTTCTTCTAGATTTGTGTTTTTTATGACTATCCACTGAATCCTTTTTATTCGTTTTTGATTCGATTTCCTTTGATTTCTTAGGTTTGATCTTATCTTTTTGAAATTTCCTATCTCTACTCTTATCATCTGCTTTATTTTTGTTTTTCGAGTCTTTTTCTATAGTTTGTTTTCGAACTTTAGCCTCTTTCACGTCGACTTTACCTTTGCGATCATCTATATCATCAAATTTCCGCTTCTTCGCCTTTTTAGGACTCATTATTTCTCTATACTCGTCCTTCAATCTTTTATTCTCCTTTTCTTTATCTTTGTCCTTCTCCTTCTTAGTCATTTTGATTTTCTCTTTCCTTTCGTCCTTTTCTCTCTTATCATCTCTCTCTTTCTCCTTCTTCTTTTTATGAACTTTCTCGTCATCTTCATCGGGCTCTTTTGATTTTTGTTTTGGTTTCTTCTGCTCAGGACTCGTGGGCTTCTTCTTTGGAATTTCAGTATGCTTCTTCTTCTTGTTTCTCTCCGAATCGGTAAATTCCACCGCAATTTCATCATCTGATGAAGTAATTTGATCCAAATATCTCGATGCAGAACGATTAAAAAACTCCAATACCGTGTCAACCATTTCAGAGTATTCTGCAATCATATTATAAAATCCAACAATTAAAACAAATTACCATCAAAACGAATGTACTTAACATATGTCTAAGTTTAACTCAATGAATATGCTAAAAAACATTCGTAACCGCAATCAACAACATTCTAAAAAAAGTATTACCATTCTCCACACCATTGTAAAGTTTACAATTATTAACAATAAGTTGAAAATCGGTCCTAAACTTCGAAAATGTTTTGTAATGCCCGTTGTCAAGGCGTTCTTCCATTTTCTGTAAATCCATGGGTTTGCGAATAATGGAATAATAATTCGGCGCGTATTCCTCCTCAACTGGATTAACAAAAGGCCAGGCATCTTCATGATCTTTAACGGCATCAAGAATTTTATGAAGTCCGGTTTGTAGATCTTCCTCAGATTGACTAAATCTGAAATAAATTGATAAAATAATAAACTTATAGCAAGTCCACAATGTGCTAAACATACACTTGCGAAGTTTTCATTTTCTTCTTGTGTGCATTTGCAACCGGCTCAATGAGAATTTGGCCAGTTGCCGATGCCAACGAATTGTTCGTTTGCCTTCCCACAGGTTTGACATCTTTGGATTTTGTGGGAGAAGCATGATCTAAGACAAAAGTAAAATTAGTAATAATTAAATTTAAATGTTTACAACGCTACCTCCCGTCCCATCTTTGTGCTTGTGTTTCTTATCCTTAGATTTGCCCATTTCATACCGACTTTCTGGAAGATATTCAATTAGGTCGGAAGATCTCCTTTCCGGTCGACTGCTTATCTCCGGTCGTTTTATATCTTTTTTTATCAAGTCAGCGTAATAGTCTTCGCGTATATGAAAGCTTTCTTCCTGCAAGAGACAACAATACTAAATTTTTATTTATATTAATAGAAGATTATCCAACCAATTAGTGTACCTTTGCAGTACGTTTAGCTTCAAGTATACGCTTTCGTGCTATAGTTTCCTTCTCTAGGAATAATCGCGGCAATTCCGGAATAAAATTTTTCCGCAATGTTTTATACAAAGATTGCTCAGCCTTACACTTGGAATCCTCAAACTTCTTAGCCAATTGTGACCAATCTGTTATAGTAAAACAGACCACTTGCCAAATTGGATTCTCAGATTTTGGAAAGTCTTCCCTGTATAATCTGGTCCCATAAAAGTACCAATAAGCAGACTTTTTTGCATCATAACCGATTGGCTCTACTCTAAGACTATCCGCCTCTAAGTTCTTAAGCTCGTCAAGTACGTCAGGTGCGTCCAAACGAAATTCACACAAATTATAGAGTATTTCAACTTTAACGCGTAGCGGCAACAATTGAAAATCAATGTCGGTGTTGAACGGGTTCAGAATATCATACTCTTCGCATTTCTTGCGAAATAGCCGCCGTAAAAACATCTGATAATTAAAGAGAGAGATGTCATGTTCATGCAGACAACCATTCAGCAACAAAACTATAAGTTCTTGCAACCATGATGACTCTTCAGTGCCATCAGTCAGCAAAGCTTCCTCCAGATCCTAAAACAAATGAAGCATATTAGTAAAGCCACCAGGTTCATACTTGCATGTACATACTTCAATATCAAAATCAAGGAGTTTAAAAGCAGTACGAAACAAGGAACAGAAGTGAGCAATACTTGGGACCTCCCACCATGACTGTATATCTACAAAATCGGACGTTATCAACACGATGCTTAATTATTACGGATCGTGTTCTTAAAGAGGTGTAATTGATATGTATTATTCAAGCAGTATTTATCGCTATAGTTAACAATAAACACACCTAGGATGCTAATGAAAGTTGGAAACATAACCTAGACTGTAATCAATATACAATTGATTCCCTTAAATCATGTTTAGCTCCATAATAACTACACAAATTGAATTTCCATACATTACTCTCATCACACGGTTCCGTTACTATTCATATTGGGGCGCGAACGCATCGCGTTTTCATATTTAGCAACGATATTCGATGCCTGTCAAAATAGCGACTATAAGAATGGCATTTCCCCATCGGGAGGGTTTCATATTTGATGCACAGACTCGATTTCGTTTGGATATTTCCTTAATTGCACCCAAAAATCACACTCAACCCATCGCCCTCGATCAGGGGACGCCAGCGGACACTCGGCTTCGCGTCTAGACAAGCGATCGTCTCCGGGACGTACGGACGGGCCTCAGCCGCCGAGTGTTCGTGCCAAACTGCGTTGCTGATTTATTTGTATACAACGCTCGGCTCCCCCAAATGCCTCTCTTCATGCAACATCATAACGCCGCCTTTGGAAGCGGAAGTTGAACCGAGAGCGAGAACTGCTGCACGAGCAGCGGCGAGCGGCACAAACTCGTCTGCCGCCTCTGCCGCACTTGCGCGCCATGTACGATTAGCACCTTGTTTCGCTTTGTTTCTTTTGCGCTGACAAGTTCACATCAACCAATAGCGATCCTGCTTTTAAAAACGAGTCTTGAGTTTTACAGCGTATTGCCGCAAGTACTTTCTTTTAATTTACGACACTCTATTATAGCAAGCAATAATTAATGTTATCATAAATTAAAAATATAATTAAAGTTTTAATAAAGTACCAATACGTAAAAATGATTGCGTTGTAAAAAATTATAAATTGCAATTTTGAAAACCGAGCTCCTGGTGTTAATTTTTAGAAACTGATTAATTAAATCGAAACTTTTGCTACCGCGTGGTGGCGTCGTTGCTGTTAGATTCACTAACCTGAGTAGTTTTGTTGATAAACATTAACAACCAGTTTTAATTATTCATAATAATAAATTGTTGATAATTTCGGTATTAATTATGTCGTCTTCCAAGCATGATTTTCCTTTGGAAGCTGTTAATGTGAATGGCCCAGCGTATCTCCGGAATGCATTGCTTAACTGCACAGATCCTCTAAAGGCCATTGAACAATTTCAAGTAAGGTACCATAATAACTACTTTAAATCATAAGTAGTCTTACTAAATCTTAATTCTTATTTGCTAATCTAGTTAAAAAGTTTAAAACTACATTTTAACAGCTTTTATTTGTAGTTGACAAATGGAATTCTGCTTCCTTCACTTCGCCCAATGCTCCCTCTGCTAGATTTGCATGGAGTACGTCGTCTCGATTTTCACACTTCCGTCGTGGAAGAACTACGTGAAAAATTAATCTCACATATTAACGAAATTGGTGCGAAAACAGGACCTGAACGTGACAAGAAACTGCATGAATTGTTGGTGAAAAGCTTTCCAGTTGTGAAAGTAAAGTCTCTAAGACCTATAGTAATGTGCATCTTGAGAAACATTCCTACTATTGAAGATAAATATCTTAAAGTGCTAGTCAGAGATAGGGAACTCTATGAAGACACAGATACAGAAGTAAAGAGACAAATATGGAAGGATAATCAATCTTTGTTTGGGGATGAAGTCTCACCTCTCCTCAGCCAATACATTGCTGAAAAAGAAAACATTCTGTTTGATCACCAGAACAGTAGTACACAATTTTTTGGACCATCCCCAAAAGTTCGACGCCAAGGAGAAGTAGTACAAAAGTTAGCACACATGATTGGTTCTAGTGTGAAACTCTATGATATGGTTCTACAATTTTTGAGAACCTTATTCCTAAGAACAAGAAATGTTCACTATTGCACCCTAAGGGCCGAATTACTCATGGCTTTGCACGATCTGGAAGTTCAAGATATCATATCTGTAGATCCTTGTCACAAATTCACGTGGTGTTTAGACGCTTGCATTCGCGAGAAAAATGTTGACATCAAACGATCCAGAGAGTTGCAAGGTTTTCTAGACAATGTTAAACGTGGCCAAGAACAAGTTTTAGGTGACTTGTCAATGACACTATGTGATCCATACGCAATTAACTTCCTTGCAACATCAGCAATAAAAATTCTTCTGGTTTTGATAAACAACGATGGAATGCCAAGGGATAATCAAATTTTAATTTTATTACTGCGTATGTTGGCATTAGGACTATCTGCTTGGATTATGATTGATTCACAAGATTTCAAAGAGCCCAAACTAGACAGCCAAATTGTGACGAAATTTATGCCTGCACTGATGACATTGATTGTTGATGATCAAGTTCGATCATTATCTTCTAAACTACCACATGATGAACGTGAAGCTGCGATCACACTGATTGAACACACTGGGTCAGTGCCAGATGCGGTTGAAGCATACATCCAAGAAAGTCCAGTGGCAAGTATTCTTGCAATGTATTACACAATACACGTTGCAAGACAAAAGGATAAAGTTGGACTGCTTAGAATCCTCACAATTTTGGCGAATTGTAAAGAAGATCGAGCATTTGAAGATCCATTCTTGCATTCATTGGTTTATCTTCTGATTCACATGCCGGAGGAATTTACTGCTCCAGCGTTCTGTACCGGACTGTTTGATGAGTTCTTCTTTGCTGGTTTGCAAAGGGATAATGTTACGAGACATTTATTGAAGCTGTTATGGTACATTCATCCGAAACTTCCAAATAATAGGACGCAGACTTTAATTAAAGCGCTACAACCGACGCATCAACATGGTGAAAAAGTTCATGTGTTGTATCAATCCCTTCAGGATAAGATTAACACTCAACAACAAGAGGAAGTCGCTCCTGACATGGATATAGATACAAACTCACCTTTAATGAACGTGCCAACGCCAGCACCCTACCATCATACAATATGAACATGTGAATACAATATAGTGACTACATAAGGTATAGCTTTATATTATGATTTGTTAAGTATATTAGAATTCAAATATTTGTTATTATATTGTATATCAAACTATGCTAAGTGCCAATTTCACAAGTGGAATTAATTGTTTCCTACTTAACTTGTAGTTTTTTTGATGAAATAGTTGAATTTTATCTATATCACAGCGTTTTCGTTCTGCCTCGAATTTAGTTAGTAACATGTCCTCGATCTGTTCGGATACTTCAGGAGAGCTGGAGTATATCGCTAAATCACGACAAACATTACCGTCCTCCACATTTAAGCCCATTAACAAAACCGTTTCTCTGTTATTGTCACAACTGAATTTTGCAAGTGCTTCTGTGGCATCACATCTTTTCAAATATGTCTCTACCAACATTGGCAAACTGGGAATATACACATTACCAACTACTTTCATGTCCTTATATAATAATTGTTCAGAAGTTAACTTGTCAATATTTCTATGAGCGCTATATATTTCTTCAAATAGTGCCGAACGTAATTTTGAATTGTTTGGTTCTATTGCCAGAGCCTTTTCCAACATTTCTGCAACTTCCAAATCCAATGGCTTTACTTTTCCTGCCTCTTCTGAGTATCCAATTGTATCATAAGTTATAACATCTATAAGAATAACAAATGTGTAAGAAAGCTTAAAATTTAAATCACATAATCCCTTACCATACAACATTCCTACTGGTTCAAGTGAGTGAAAACTATTAATATCATTGAATTTCTTGGCAATTAAAGTACAACAAGATCCAACCAGTTGGATATCTTTCTGAACATGTTCATTCCATACCTCAGATAAATCAGTAGGTCGATGATCAATAATTTCAGTCACTGATGGCTTCAAAAACTTGTTTAAAGGTGATAGGATGTGATGATCTACCAGTGTCATAGAGAATTGGTACTCACTTTGGATATTTTCCATTGAGAGAGAATCTCTGTAAGAAGTATCACTAAAGAACTGACCCCAAAAAATGAATCCTTTACCTGTATATGAGATGTTCTGGTGGAATATTGTATTTTTCTAACAAATAAATATTTTCTACTCTAATTGAAAACATTTTTTTTGTTTGGCTAATTATAGGTATTACAAATATACCTTTATATGTCTTTAATGTTGAATAATAAAAGGCCAAAACAATTGATGAAACCATAGAATCTAAATCACAGCTTTCATTTCCCATTATAGCATGTATAAGGGCCCCAGGTTTTAATAAATTCTTAAAATAGTAAAATATCTTGTAATCATTTGACTAACGTGTTATCTATAATATGTACCAGATTTGCGGATGTGTGCTTTAAATATTCCAATAACTTCATTTTGGCGTTGCCTCAAATCAGATTAAACGCACAGAGAAGATTTGAAAACTTAAATACAGCTGATTTAAAAGGGTTATTTTCGTTAATTTATCCAAAATAGACCTCTTATTATTGGAGGGGGAAACTTTAGAATCTTTATTTATAAATGTCAGCTACTCACAAATCATTTTCTGCACTTTATTAGTTTTCTCTTCTCGTCCACTGATGTAGAAAAACAACCATGGCGAATAAAAAGTAGGGTTCAGGCAATGTACGTGTCTCTTCTCCACCCAAGCGTAATTCGATTTCAAGACCACAGTTTTTCCAAACAAATGTACTGAATTTATTGAGTATCATGCAAAAAACCTCCTTGATGTTTTAAAAAATATTTCCTATCAATTTTTAACAATAAATGTTGTGATCAAGAACAATCCCACATAAATCATAATTCAATACTAGACATGCAGCAAACAATTGCTGGCATTTCCACCAACATTATCTTAAATCTATAAGCTGCCATTTACATAATCATATCCATATCAAAGTTTTTCCACCCTCTAAACAATTCTACTGAAATTGCAAATACAAGATTTGTATTGTACTTGCAATCATTGAAAATTTTTACATCAAATTTATTAATAGTTAGGTTCTACCTATCTGTGAAAGTGTCCTACAACTTGGCATTGAAACCTATCTGAAAGACTAGTGTGAGATTTGAAAACTTAATATAACTGTACATTTTTTCAAAACCATTCACTTGAAAACCTAAAAAGTCCTCGGTGTTTCAGGTGCGCGTGAAAGCGTAAATACCATCACAAATATAAATAAAGGAAATACAAATTAATCAATAAACCGTGTAAGAAATCTTTGTTACAATTTAACTAAAGTCGGCCAAGAATTAACCGCGATTTCTCAACTCCTGTATTCGATCACATGACGGTAATTTTATGTTCTGAGCATTCATAAACAGTTCGCGGTCCCCAAAGTTCTTCGCTTTCCATATCATGGAATCTCCTATAACAAACATAACAAGACATAAGAAATAATACCATCAAAAAAATTAAGATATACTGTATAAGCCGCAATAATTCTGCTTGTCGCATTATTATTTATTTTGCTAGATTATATTGCTATCTGCGTCTTCTACGATATGCACATACACAGAATATCAACATAGTAAAAAATATTAGAAACATATAGGTATCATGTACCGAATACGAGGTAACATAGTATAAAACAACTAGTGAAAGACACTTACTGTAGTTCTTTTCTCGATAACATGAATGTCGCAAGTTCGTCATATATTCTTCTTCTATTGATACTTCCAATCGCCTTACTGAGCCTTGGTAATCAGAATGGAATGTTTCTTTAACATAATATTCAACACCAAGATTGTGTGTTTTTCGAATAATTGGATATTTCCTGTAAAAATTAGATTGTGAAGAAACGCGCGAGCTATATCAATAACTATTATAAATATTTCGATACTCACAAAGATTGCTGAAGGCTGTATGCAGGATCGGATATAAAAATACTCGACGCCATCGAAAGTAAAATAGCAAACAGAATTGGCATTATTTGGAACAGCATGGTATAATTGGACTGATTATGCTGTAAAATAAATGCAATGACTTGTATATTATCAATAGTTTAATATTTTATTCCACTTACTTCTCTGTGTGATGCATGACCATCTGCATTTTGATTATGCCTCTGGAATCTACCAGTGCGCCTGACGTAAATATTAGAATTGCCACCAAAGAACATATTAAAAAGTTCATCAGGAGTTGCATCAGCTTCAAATCCGCGCGAATAAGAATACATATTGCCCCTGCTTTGTTGTCGACTCATTCTCTCCTCATCAGAACCAAACATGTCATATTGTTTCCTCTTCTCAGCATCAGTAAGCACAGCCACTGCATTACCAATTGCTTTGAAAGCTTCAGCAGATCCAGGAGCTTTGTTCTTATCAGGATGTAATTGAAGAGCTAACTTCTTGTAAGCCTTCTTGATGTCAGAATCAGTTGCATCTTTGCTCACACCCAAAATTTCATAGTAGTCTTTACATTTCTTCACTCTTGTTACAGCCTCCTTCTGATCTGATGTGAACTCAGGAGCTGATGGTTTCTCAGGTTTAGCCTGGGGCTTCTCTTTCTTCTTTTCAGCATCATTGGTTGGTGCCATGAACTGAATTTTCAGTAGTAAATCTAACCAATCAGATTTGAAATAAAAGTAACTAGCATGAATGGATATTAATGACAACAGAGAAAAACTAATTATTATTAAAATATAATGGATTACCTTTAGCTTTCTGACTGGGGTACAATCGCTCCGCTTTCTGCAAGAATTTTTCTGCTTTATCACGATTTTTTTCTTTGATGTACTTCTCGGCCAGTTCTAGGCAACGGTCAGCTTCGTCTTTGTTCACTTCCATGGTGGATAAATCAAATCCTTTCGTTAGCACCGATCGTATTTATTTTGTACGTTCTCTACGGAAAAGTCGGAATATACACAAGCCCCGTAATTTCTGAAGCGCAGCTGTCGATTATGCGAGAAACGTCACAAGCAGATCATGCATCGTCATTGCGCGTGCGTCGTACTCACTTTTGCGAATTTTCCCTAAATTCTCGGCTAATTCATTAATTCAGAAAAGGTCATCCTTAATTGTTTGATGGTAAATAGATTTAATGAATTATGGACAATGCCGTCTATTTCCAAATAAGTTAACAACGGATACTAATTTAGAAATGACAAATCGATACAAGCAATGACGTGTTCTTTAAATTAGATCATGTTAGATCGTGCGTAATGATGACACATATTAACATAATGATAAGAATCGTTAATATAATATTTTAAATGCAGATTTTATAATATGTTTATTGTTAATAAGAAATTTTATTGCTAAATTTGTATTCTACATAATTATATGCAAATATGAAGGGTAATTCGCGGATAATTATAAAAACAAAAATTCAAAAGATTGTCCTCATTACTGATATCATAATTCTGGAGATTTTGAGAGAGAAAAGCATATTTGCAGAATACCCAAACCTAGTATGTTTATTTGAAGATACTCTCCACAATTGTAACATTCAGAGTATCATTGAGTGTGGTTACCAAGTATTCAATTGGTGTAAAACATATTAAATATAGTAAATAACATAAGTTATAAATTAAGCACTTACTCTTTTATATGCCCTAGGGCTTTGAGCAGTATGTTGTAAATTTTGTTGAATCCCATTAAATTCATTATGAGCATGTCTCACTAATCTGTTAAAATTATTTTTTTCTTTTGAAATAGTGATTATAAAGTATTCTTTTTATGGGATCTATAGCATCAAAATGTTTTAGCAGCTTGAAGGTTTTTGCTTTTAACTAGACGTACTAAAGGATGCAATGCTTTACATACTCTTTATATCCAGACAACTTGAATTTATAGCTACTTCTAGCATCTTATAGTAGTTGTCTGAAATAATAAACAGAACTGTCTCACTATTGGTTTTTATTGTTACTTTGTGTAAGAACCTGAGATTTTTTCTGCCTTCACTCAGATGTATTTTGTTAAATGTTCCATGGCATATTTAGAACTATTTCTAATAATTCTAAATAAAATAAATGTAAATCAGTATTCATAATCTAAAAATTATCACTTTAAAACAAGTTGAGGCTTGCTTTAGGATGCTTCAGCAGGATACAAACGTTCTACTTTGTAAAATAAACTTCCCGGCGATTTGCCGATTATTTTCATGCAATAAGCTTAATCTTTATTTCCATTGTTCGGGAAATTATTGTTTATATTCTTCAGATCATACTTCGCTGCTATAATGCTAGTTTAATTTTATTAAGCAATTATTACTTATGCCCCCTAGATGGTAAAGCTGTGCAAGTGAAATGAGTAAGCACAGATAGATATTAAAAGAAAAAAAATCGATTTTCTAGAAAAAATAGTCTCAGCCTTGTTGTATATAAAAATTATACACATAGTAAAAAATACAGCGGAATATGCACAAGTATTTCAATCATACAGTCTTCATTAAAATTTAGCAGATGCGTACTTATTGAATGCAATATTATTATGTAGCATTAATTTCATTCTTTACATGCTTTTTAAAATGCACCATCATCGTGGATCGAGACACAAATTTATCCCCACATACTTCACATGCGTATGGCCTTTCTCCAGTATGCAAGCGTTTATGAATTGCCATTGGCGAAAACTGCGTAAATGTCTGCCCACAAATATCACATCTACAAAGATAACGTTAATGTCATCAAATGTTTAAGTATAAACGTAAATCATACTTATATGGCCTCTCTCCGGTATGCGATCTTCGATGACATCGGAGTGCATCTCTTCGAGCAAAAGCTTTCCCACACATCTCGCACACGTATGATTTCTCACCCGTGTGCAACGTAGTATGCACTTTCAGATCGACACGTGCCAGAAATCCTTTACCACACACCTCACACTTGAAAGGCTTATCACCTGTGTGAATTCGTGTATGCGTTTGCAAATAACTTTTGCTAACGAACATTTTTCCGCAAAATGGACAAGCGTATTTCCGATTATCTGCTCCCGTGTGGATCTTTTTATGTGCTTTCAGAAGAGCGTTAGTAATAAAACTCCTGCAGCATATATCACAGGCATAAGGCTTAAGGCCAAGATGTCGGTTGGTATGATCGAGAAGGGTTTGCTTCGTTTTGAAACTTCTGTCACAAGTTGTGCAAGGGAATGGTTTTACATCCGAGTGAACTCGTTGATGAACCATGAGATAACTTTTACACTGGAAGCCTTTACCACATGTGGAACAAGAAAACTCAAATTGACCTAGAAAAATAAATTTATTAGCGATTGCAAAAATGATTGTGATATTAAAGCTGTCTTGCCTGTATGGGTTGCTTCATGCTGTGCTAAACCTATTTTCGACCTGAATCCTTTATCACAACTAGTACATTTGTATGGTTGTTCTCCAGTATGCTTTCTCATGTGCTCTGTTAGTTTATAGTTGGATTTATACTGTTTCCCACAAACATTGCATATTTTAGGTGTAGAGGTTTTTCTTTTACCAGGTGCTTTGTTGCTAGTATCTTGTACCTCTTCTTTCTTCTGTTCATTCTGCGGTAAACTGGCATTAGATTCTTCGACTATATCAGGAAGTGCTAGATCCTCTGATGCAGGTTCTCCTCCATCATCCATATTATCCACTATTTCACTATCTGCATCACTATATTGCTCAGATTTAAGTGCTTCCTTGGATTTCACCTCAGATTCAACCACAAGATTTAAATGTGCTGCCACTTCATCATCACCCTCAACTTCAGAAGGGGTATCTATGATTGGTACCTGTTTCTCATGATGTGTAAAACTATCACTAATTCCATTTGTTGGGTGTGTAACTTGTTCATGTGTTTCAAGTGTCACACATGATTCATGCAATTCCTTTCTTCTTGCATTCTCCAATTCCTTTTCAGCATTGAAATGCTCATCAATATGCTGTTGTAGCAAATGTTTGTCATCAAATGATTTCCCACAAGTTGTACAAAACATGTAAGAATTTAAGGTATCCAGATTATCATCATTCAAATGATTATGCATGAAGTGAGCTTCATTCATCATTAGCTTCTGAACTCCTAGACTCACTGCATAAGAATCATGTTCATGCTCTACAATACTTTTCATTTGATGTATATTGGCATGTGATAAGCTGATATCATCATGTAACATAGAAGCATGATGATATTCCATTGTACTGTAACCATTTGAACTTCCCAATATACTTTCAGAAGTATCAATGCTGTGATTTGATAGTTCCTGATTAATATCATGTTGACTTAGTTGGTCAAGAGGAACACTATGTTGTGCTAGAATAATCATACTCTCTCTGTGAGAAAGCTGGGGCAATTCTATATCATTCACATGTGCTAGCCCATCATTGATAAGGCCATTCTGTTGTGAAATTACATGATCCAAGGCATGATCCAGTTTCATATGTGTGTGATGATTTCCACTATGACTTGGAACTGGATGTGAATGCAACTGTTTCAATACTTCAATAAGAACACCTTCTGTTCTTAATGCTCTTTCTCGAAAATCAAATAAAAGCTCAACTTTATAAAGACAGTTTTCACAAACTACTTTTGGCAAGGGATCTGTTTGGGATATCTAGAAAACAATGAATTACATTGAATATAAACAGGTAGGTTATACAATTTACGCTTACTTGTAGTGGCAGACAGGCCTCAATTTTCTTAAAAATCTGTCTGTAGTTTGCTTCATTTGCAAATATATTCAGTCCTTTGGGTGTTAATCCCGTTTTTGTTGCACACAGACGACATAAATCGCCGTATCTTGCTGAAGGAGAGTCGACAACTAGTGCCATTTTGATTAATTTACAAAGATTTCCAAATCACTTATTTGTTTAGTTGATTTAGTTTCTTTCCTATTTATCACAGATTAAACGTATTAAGTTAATATTAAACGTATTCAGTCTTCTTTCAAAACACTGGTCTTTTTTATTAAAAGTTCTTTAAAGATACTTGTAGGAAAGTTACTTAATTTTCCTAATTTAGAAGGCCCCGTAGGCCTTCACGAGATTGCGAACAAAAACAAGAAGTCGATCCGGCTGATGTAAATGAAGGATCATGCAGATGCAGGGATGACAAAAATATTTGCAGAAAGTCGGAATAAAAGTAATAACCGTACTTAAAATACTGCATCAAATTATATGTTATAGTTATTATTTCATTACAACTTATTGTCCTGAGTAATTACGTTTTGCATGTTTTCGATTAGAAATAACAATCAACCTAATAGATCAAAATAGTATTTATATCAACTTTGGTGCGCGTGCGCATTAAAACAACCCAAATACAATTTAAAAACAATTGAATTGTGAGTTTTACTACCGTGGAAATTCAACAAAATGTAATAAAGTAATTATTTCAAATATTAGCGAACATTTATATTTTTGATCGTTTTTATTAATTTTATTCACATTATATTCAATTGCATTTTTGAGAAATGTATAAAAATGAAACGACTTCTACACAACCACATCCTATAAATATATCAATATAACAAATTTAGTTGCACAATAAATCAATAATGACAACAAATGAATTATAATATTCAGGCGTCATACGCGGTATGTTTGTATTGAACGTATTCGTTCAAAGCAGTGTTCCCTGCATAACTCGTGCAAGCACAACAAAGAATAATTCTATCAAAACCAATATTAACAAAAACTAAAACAAAATGCCGAAAGTAGTGGAACCTGATGAGGAGACTATAGAAATGCAAGCCCTTTTTAAAAAATCTAATCCTCTTTATGACTTATCTAATGTGAAAGAGGACGAAAGTTTCAATCGAATTCTTTTAACTGCTGATCCAAGCAGAAGAGTTGGAACTGCCAAACCTGGATCTGCAATGAGACTTGGAACTTCTACTGGAGTAATATAAACAATATAAGCTGATATTTTTGTGTACGCGTAATTAGTTTCAGAGACAAAGCACGGCAATGCTAATTCCGGGTTCTGCATTTCGCACTGGTACTCAATTTCGTCCCCCAACTGGATCCGAAGGAGTCAACCGCCCAATGACTGCTGTGCGGGGCGCTGGGTATACTTCACAGAAACAAATGTTTGATCCACTCAACCAAGCTGCAACTATTACGCCTGCTTTGGAGATGCTCAAAGACGATTCGTACGTGTTTGCTATATACACATTGCAGAATAAATTGAAATTTTGAATATTTTAGACCAGAAGAAAAAGTGCGCGTAGCAGAACTTAAAATAATGCAACTTGCTGAAGAATCGTGCGTTGCTAATTTAGAAGGAAACACTCGTAAAGCTTTAAGTAAAGCAAAAGAAGCATCAAATAAAGAAAGAAGTTTGATACGCATGCAGGAGCAAGCAGGACTTGGAGAACATCACAATATGGATCTTACTTATTCTGTACTTTTTACGTTGGCAAATCAATATGCTGTCAATGAATTATACACTGAGGCATTGAATACTTACCAGTTAATTACGAAAAACCGCATGTTTTCTAATGCGCACCGTCTGAAAGTAAACATGGGAAACATTTTATACAAACAGGAACAATTTCATAAAGCCATCAAGATGTATCGTATGGCATTGGATCAAGTATCTTCAAATCACAAAAATCTACGGATTAAAATAATGCATAATATTGCGATGGTTTTCATTAAAATGGCGCAATATGAAGAAGCAATTACAAGTCTTGAATATATAATGAGCGAACAACCAAATCATCGTGCTGGTTTACATTTAGTCTTGTGCTGTCGCGCGCTCGAAGATAAAGAAAGAATGCGCAATGCTTTTAGCATTCTGCTTGCAGTGCCTTTGGAGTTAGAAGATGAAGAAAAGTATAGTTCAGACCAAGATAATCCTGAAGATATTTTGATTGCCGCGGCAATACGTAACGATGATTTGCATATTTACGAACTGAAACGTCGAACAGATGCGGAGCATTGCATTTTAGCATCAGCGAAAACAATTGCACCATTGATTGAAGATACTTTTAGCGCTGGTACATCTTGTGAAGTAGAAACTTGCAGTAAATTGAATTGATATAATTTTAGGCTATGATTGGTGTGTGGAAACAATAAAAGGTTCCGAATATGCTCGTCTCGCAGGTGAACTTGAAATAAATAAAGCGGTGATGTTCTTAAAACAAGGACAATTAAACAACGCGATTGATACCTTGAAAGCGTTTGACAAGGAATCAAACATTGCTACCAGTGCTGCAACAAATCTAAGCTTCATCTATTACCTGGTAAAGTTTTGAGAACTTAAGTTAGAATAAAACTATTAGAAATATAAATTTTATAATTTCCAGCAAGGTGATTACGATAACGCAGAAAAATACGGTGAAATTGTAAAACACTCCGATGGGTATAATGCAGGAGGATTTGTCAATTTAGGAGCCTGTGCCTTATCTCGCAATAATCTTGAAGAAGCACGCAACTATTTTGTAAACGCCTTAGATTGTGATCCTTCAAGTGTTGAAGCATTATATAACCTTGGTTTGGTCCTCAAGAAACAAGGAAATAACGAAGAAGCTTTAGAATGTTTTCAGAAATTCACAGGATCATTAGCATTGTTACCAGAAGTTACCTATCAAATTGGTTGCCTTTTGGAACGTTTAGGTGATAATGAGGCAGCAGCTGAATCATTCCAGCAACTCCTGGGACTTGTACCTTCAGATGCAAATGTTTTACAAAAGTTGGGAGAGATTTATGACCATGATGGAGACAAGCAACAGGCTCATCACTATCACATTGATGTAAGATTCGAGATTAAACTTTAAAAAGTTATTGAGTTTGTGCTTTAGGCTTACAGGTATTATCCTGCTGAGTTATCAGTTATTGATTGGCTTGGTTCATACTATATTGAAATGCAAGTGGTTGAGAAAGCATTAAAATATTTCGAGAAAGCCGCTGTGATGCAACCAAACAATCCAAAATGGATGATGATGGTAGCTGGATGTCACCGCCGCAGTGGTAATCTTCATAAAGCATTGACTCTCTACCAAGACATCCATAAACAGTTTCCTGATAATGTTGAATGCCTACAATTTCTTGTTCGCTTGTGCAGCGATCTTGGACTGCGTGAAGCTCAAGAGTATGCTTTAGAATTAAAGAAAATCGAAAAGTCCCGAGAAGTACGTGAACGTGTTGGGAGCAGTCGACCAGGATCACGACGTTCCAACAGTGGACTTTCTTCACGAGCAGGTTCTGGATTTGCATCTGTACCGGAAAATGCAATAGCGACTCCACTTGGATCAGGACAACGTTCTTTCAGAAGTTCCAAACTGATGAACATGCACTACAGCGCCGGAAGTGGCGATTCTGGTTTTGCACCAGGTCCTCAAGGTAGAAGCTAATATTTTGAAAGATATACAAATATATTATAAATATTCGCTGCTGTTACATTTACAGATTTCTCCTATAGTGATCCACTCGGTCCAATGGCTGTAAGACCTCGAACTGGTGCGGGCAAACCAGTAGACTTTGATGATTTTGGTGACGAACAGATCGGAGATGATTTGTTACCAGAGTAAAACTGGGTAAATTTTGCACATTCAATCACCCGCAAAACAACGAATTTCAAGCAATTCGTTTGTCTAGGCCTATTGTAAAAGCTTTAGAATCACAGAAATATGATAATTAAAATGAAATAATACTCATGGTTGGTACAATAAAGTTATTTTGTGTTTTCAGTGTATCTTCCTAACACAATAGCGCGAAGTAAAGGTGATACATCCTTTGGATCTTGCAGTACATCCACTAACATTTTCTCAATGTTTCTCATAATTGCCACCTTTTGATGTCCTTTTAGTGGATATGTTACTGAACCATTTGGTCTTGCTTTATACCAGAAGTTAATTGTCACTGTGGGTCCGCAATTGAGTAAAGATTCAATATGATGCCACCAATATATTGGGATGTATAAAACGTCCCCGGGTTCAATTACCGTCTCCCATCCTTTAAGTTCCTTGAACTTCGGAAATCGCACATGATCTGGTTTGTCAAAGTCTACCATGCTTTGTCTGTCATGAGGGTGAAATACAGGATGTGGATACAAGCATTCAAACTGTTCTGGTGAGAACAATATGCATCTTTTGTGGCCATAGACCTGAGCAAACAAATTTTGTTGTTCATCATAATGACAAGGTGATACATTGCCTTCCATGCCAACCAATAGAAGATTGGATGTTAAGGCACCCCATTTGTGTTTAGATTGGATAGCATTGCAGAATTGCCAGTCAAAGTTTAAAAAATCTCTAACTATTTCAGTCCCAAGGCTATTATTAAGACATTCTTGCAAGTACAATCTAGATTAAAACATGTTTCAGTACAACATCAAAGTAATTGTTAGTAATTAGTAAAAAAAAAAACAAGTTTCTCCTTACCTCTTTTTACTATTATGACTCTCTGATAACAGCCTTGTAAACTCTGAAAACTTCATTGTCAACTTTTCTGTAGGTGGAGTAAATTCACCACTTAATTTAGGTATCTTCTTCTCATCATAGTACTTAAATTTATGATTGTTTGATTGAAATACTGTTAATTCTGATGAACCAATATTTTGTTCCAGGTAATCAAGATCCCATTTCATTGCTGATGAAACTAATTTGGAGCCTGTGATGACAACTGGTTTCTGAAATAGAGAAAATTATAATTGATCTATAAATATGGTAAATATTGATATTCAGATACTTACATTCTCGCCAAGATAATCATCTATTCTAGGATCATTATTTTCTAATCTTGGAATTTGTTCTAGCTCTAAGTTGTATTTTCGTAGATTGCTCGAGTTCCATGCCTTGTTGCAGTTAGCCATAGCTTGTTGATATACGATAAAACGCAATAAAACTTAGTTAAATCATAATAAACCACGTCTTCACTTCGTTGCTTCTCTTTGGAACTGTTCTGGCCGTGGTTAAACAAAAAAACAAAACAGAAAGATTTCTAACCTGAAAATGTAGTTAGCAGGGAATCTAAATAGTTTTTGCAGTTCGTGTTCCGATATTTCAAAACAAAAGTGGTTCACTTGCAATCTCTAATTTCATATATAGCATATAGAGCATCAAGTCTTTTATTTAATACTGTACATTGTTTACTAAGAATTTGTGCACTTTAATCCATTCATTCCAGATAATCTTTAAAAGTTTAGCAAACACTGTTCTAAATAAGGTTATCAATAAAAGCGCCGATTATTGCTTGGTTTTGCATTATTTTAATTCGAGAAAACCTGGTTGAAGTCATTAACATTATATTGAATTGGTAATGGTTATTATACCCACCTATTGTAATTTTTTAACTCCTGGAGCTCAATGGTGTTTGATGAAACATAAACAGCCATCAATTCAACCCACTTTGGACATTTAATCAATAATGGAAGGTAAATAAATGAAATCTTTTAAGTAAAAAGGTTTGTGTGATACAATAACATTTTTAGGAGCTCTTATGGTAGAAGTTACTATCTTGGTGTTCCTCATTATTCTAGTCAGAATATTCTACCTCATTCATAAAATAACAACAGGGCACACCAAGTTTTATTCCAAGCGAACTCTTCCAGCTAAAACACTAATATGTATTGGATCTGGGGGACACACTACTGAAATGTTAAGCCTAATACAAACATTAGATTTTAAGAACTACAGTCCCAGACATTATATAATAGCCTCTTCAGATTCTACTAGCATTGGCAAGGTAAATAATTTTGAAAATAATGTAAACCAGGGAAAATATTTTATAAACCAAATACCCAGGAGTAGAAAGGTGCATCAAAGCTATTTCAGTTCTTTATTTACTACAATATATGCCACATTATATTCTACACCCATCATTATCAAGCTGAGGCCAGAACTTATTATTTGTAATGGTCCAGGGACATGCATTCCAATTTGTATTGTGGTATTTCTAATGAAAGTTGCATTTTTATGTGACACAAAGATTGTGTTCATTGAGAGTTTCTGCAGAACTCAAACTTTTTCTTTGACTGGGAAGATTTTAATATATTTGGCTGATAATATTTTAGTTCAATGGCCTTCTTTGAAGAGGAAGTTGAAAAGGTCTGATTACATTGGCCAATTAATGTGAGAACTGTTTGAAGTACTTTTGTAATGTGCTTATTGTAACAAATTGTGAGATTTTTGTGGCTGAGACTATGTTAAAACTTCTGTATTCCAATATGATGGCACGTTCTCCATTCATGTCCTGACCACTCCACCTAACTCTATACATCCTCATAAGTTTATATATCACACCATTTATCAAACGTCAGCTGAGAGGGGCAATCAATTCCTTTCGTATCTTCTCGCGCATTGCAAGATACTCTACTAATCAATTGACACCTGTGACTACAACATGTCCTCTAGAAGCAACAGCTTCTTTTCTGTTAAGTGCCTCAAAATTACCGTTTTATCGGCTTTGCTTCATCAATATTGATAACAACATTTTTCTCTATCTCAGAGGATACGTTAAATTATGAAATATGTTTCTAATGCGCAGCATTTCTCAGCGCTTCATACACGTTCAGTTCAATCAAATCAAACTTCTTTCAAAAATCAACCCCGTTGTTAATCTGATATCTACGGCCTAAACTTATTTATTGCAGTGAGAAGATGATCTCGCACCTACATTCAACAATACACTACTTCACCACTTCTAACAATATTTATAATCGCACGAGGATCTTTACACTAACTGAAGTTGCAATTGGCAATGCA
>JAODIE010000005.1:2415970-2438878 GCA_027575565.1 Diploeciton nevermanni
ACTACTTCACCACTTCTAACAATATTTATAATCGCACGAGGATCTTTACACTAACTGAAGTTGCAATTGGCAATGCATCAACTATATTCTTGTCTTTGTTTTATCGGAAAGAGTCTAAAGATTGTCTAAGGCGCTTACTGTCAACAGTCTTAGGGAATGAATAAAGTACAGCGACAAATTCTACTTGATGACTCGAAGTTGCTCATCTTTTGTTCGTGGTGATTGTAGAAATGCAATCACTATACACAGATGACTACATCTACTTCTTTAGAGCTAAGATACATTATTTTAACAAACTTGCTATTACTTACTTTCTATTCATCTGTTTGAAACTAACAGTGTAGTTAAATAAAAACAAATGATCTGTTCTACACTGTTGTTTTAAGCCCGATTCTATAAATATCAGGTTTGAATCTGTTAATTAACACATTTCTTATGATTTGCATTTCTGATATATATTTATCTACACATAAAGATAGACATACATGGGACATTCCTAATGTACTGTATAAAAATGCAATTTTTAAAGTCTAATACAAATATGGCAAATAGCAGTACGATATGCAAGATTTTCCAAATTTAGTGTTCATTTGTTACATTGTACTTACTGACCTATAATAATATCTTCTTCTCAGATGGAATATAGACAATTATTATATAAATTCTCAATGAAAAATATTAATGCAGCTGTGAGAGGCGCACACACGTGCCAAGTGTTAAATATATTACAAAATACGTAGTGCGCACTGTTTGCACTATAAATTAATAATACGAATATACTAAATGCGAATTGTACATTTCGATCGTTGCAGAACAATCGAAACTGGTAATACAACAACGATTGAAAACTTGCGGTGGCAGATAAACGTCCTACTTCATTTACTCACGCATCCGTTAAGTAAGGAGTAGAGATGCATCCTTGCCTATTTTAAAGGATCCTATCTAGCTCACTCGTGGGGTCATGGGAAATGGAAATGGAGTTGACTTAATATTGGTAACCATCAGCGCTATGGCTTTTAGTATAGCCACCACCGGAATAACCACCGCTGGAGTATCCGCCGGCCCCACCATAACCACCACCACCGATCTGTTCGTAAGAGATCTTAGGTTTGTATCCTTCGTTGTCAGCTGTGTACTCGACGACTTGACGCCTGCCATCAGGAAGCAGGACGTAGTACTTGCCGCGGGCAACGTCTCCTTGACGGGCTTCTTCGTGGCCGAAGTCATTGCCGGAAGCAGAGTCTTGGACGTCGTATTTGAAGTTGTAGTTAGCAGGTTCCTATAAGTATGAAGCATGCAATATTATTAGAATGTTTCAACATCGCAGTCGATTAAATAGATAATTTATAACATCGTTCTGGAAAATTTATCGCTTTAATTTAAAAGCAAAATAAAATAATTTTTCTTGCTGCATTACTGCGAGCTTAGTATGTTTATTAAATATTCATCAGTGCTGAACTAATATTATGATTTAAACCTTGAGCTTTTCGCTTTTCACCTATGTTACGTAACAATTAATTAATACCTGGCGTTAATATGTGACCAAATTACACTTTAGCAAAAATTTACTTAATCCTACTAATATACTTATTACAATAAATGTAATTTATTAATATCAAAGGAATTTACGGCTCAAAAGTTTTTTTTTTTGTAACTAGGAATACCCTCTCGTAATTGATGGTGTTTTCGGAGAAAATTATGCAATTGCACTTGCACTTTACAGCATCATATAAATAAGAAGCAAACGAGAGCTGATAATAATGAACACAACTATATTACACAAGCAAGAGTACGTAATAACGAGTAATGTATGATCACATTAAAACCGTTGTTGAGTGCAAATTTGGAATTAATTTACCGTGCCTTATCGCAATCTGTCACATACCCAGTTATTTGCATAAATTAATGTATGGTCTTGTAGTCGTAATGTTTGGAAGATTGTGCATGTTCATCAATGTTGCGAGATGTAAGATCTACCGCAGATGCTTGAACATCAAGAAGTAATTGCGCATTGATAATCATTGTAAAGTATCGAGTACATTACAGTTTTATTTCAAATTTTACCTTTAGAATTATAACTATTCAATAATTTCCTTCTATAAACTAATCAACTGGCATCTATTTTGATTGAAATATTTGTAGTGAAAGGACAGTACAGTATTTTTATGGGACATTTGATATTTTTGTTGATGAGCAATAAAACTGTATTCAAGTGAATTCTATTTTTGAGCAATGTATGTTATAAAATAATCTGATGCAATGTAATTGATGACACGAAGTACATTTCAACTACTTGATGTTGAAAGAACTCGACTCAAAAATTGCAATATAATGACCGGAAGATTATTGACTATAAAGTATCGATATTGCATTGATATATTCTTTCCCACATTTTTGTCGTAAGATCCTTAAACTATTCAACTACCTCGACTGGGAATAAACGTTTTATATGGTGTTAAATTAGTATTGTGAGCGATGTAGATTTCTAAACAATATGCACATATAAGTACATGCAATTTGTTGAATTTATAGGATTTTTATTAACGCAGTTGTTATTAAAATGGCGCAAGTACGAACTGGATGGTGACATGTTGTGGGTATTGCAAGATAATGCAATTGCATTTGCTCAATATATGTAACACTATCATGTTATTACACATGGTACTTTGTCGAGATGATTGTTTGAGATAAAGTGGATCTTGTCTTAAGCATAATGCATGTTGCCATTGACGCTTCAAAGAGAATTAAAATACTTTCTTTTGCGTAACGTTGAGTATGGTCACGATGTGTTTAATATTTATTATATTGTTATAAGTTTACTTCTCCCGTATTACAGTAGATACTGAAGTAAACTCATATCAACATAAAGAGTAATATCGTCTTACTATTGGAATTAGTGATGATTAACAATTAGTACTTACAGATTGATCATCATAACCACCATATCCACCACCACTGCTGTATCCACCAGTGCTTGGAGGCAAGTAGTTGTTGGTTGGTCTAGATGGAGTCCCATAGTTAGCATTGGGTCTGATCACAGCAGTGGTCTGGCTGGGAGCACCATAATTCCTGCTTGGAGCACCGTAGTTTTGGCTAGGAGCACCATAGTTTTGACTAGGAGCACCGTAGTTTTGACTGGGGACACCATAATTCTGGTTGGGAGCTCCATAAGATCCGGAGGGAGCAGAGTACGTTGGACTGGGAGCGCCATATTGGTTGCTAGGCAAATATTGGTTGGATGGTACTGGTGGTTCTCCAGCAACGAGCACAAACCCAGTGAGGGCAGCAAACACAAGAACGATCTGAAAGACGAACAATCTTCGATAAGATTCAATTTGTCACCCTAAAGTGCTGGCAACAATACCTTCATATTTCTTTGCTACTAATTTAAAAGCACTTGAGATGCTTGAGAGGCACACCAATTCGCAAACTGCAGCTGGCAGGCAAAGGAAGAGATGCGTTTTGCTTTGACGCTGCGGGATGATCTGATTCAAGAAATCTCGGGTAGATGTTTATATACTCCAAATGTGCTTATGTAGTGGGTGTATTTGTCTATTGCTGTCCGTTGGCAAGCTAAGAAATTCATTTTACTTTCATTCGGGGAACCTTGCAGGCAGCGCACGCTGACGATGCGTCGTCCATCCGCCGATCTTCTTCGCTGCCATCGTCGGCCTCTTTGTGGCGGCTGGATTTAGCAATCGCCACTCACACACGAGATAAAATGACTCTGTGTGTTTTCAAATTGTGTAAGTTTTACGTCTTGCATTACGCAGGAATCAATCACATAAAAAATTAGTTAATCAAAGGTGAACTGATCTTATGATCCCATTATCAATAATATACAGATGCGGGAGAAGATTTATATGCTGACCAGAGTATAATTTAAGATACTCATTCTAATCAGTGTGCAATCAGATATTTTATGCGCGTGTCATTTGTATTCTTGCAGCGCTCGTTTCATTTTGAGCGCTCTTCTTTTCAACAAACGTGTAATTATCTATTACATCGATATTTTATTTTGAACTGACGACTCTGCATCATTCTTGGAGATGAACGAAATAAGCAACACAAATGCGTATTTAATCATCTGCAATAAATAGCAATTTGTCCGTTGTTATTAGAAAATAAATTAGCACTATACAAGCGTACAATTTGGTGCTCCAGATATGAGTGTGCTCCAAATCCACGTTAAATAACATTTCCCTCTTTCGTTACATGCTTCAGCCGTGAGGTACAAAAATGCGAACGCGATTAACGCACGAAATAAATTCCGACATCTTGTAACTGGTAACCAGCTTGTACACTGTGCCCATGTACTTGCAACCATTGGTAACGCACGAAGAAGATACCCATTGTGATAATCGCATGTTTAGCAGGCTTGTTACAATTACTTTTGTAATCTGTGTTAAAACATTTCAACAACCTTAGCGTTGAATCTTTGCGATTCTTGACTCATCCAAGAAATTCGCATTAAACAATAGACCATTTTGTCTTCCAGATCTATTTTTACTTCATGCCTTGTTGAAATAAATTGTGAGTTACGCTCGATTACTACAAATCACTCTGACGCATTCAACAATAAATTGCAGCGCGCATTGCAATGAATGAATGAATCGCTCGGTTGAATGTTTGGGAAGCGTGTAAACCGTCTACATGTCTACTCATTGTTGACTTCATAAACAATCGTGATAACCTACCAAAGAAAACTAATGTCAATTTATGTGTTTGCATGTTTGAAGGCACTTTCATTACTTAATATTAGTATTGTTTTTATCTATTACTGCCCTTGATATTTATGCCAAAGTATGTAGATGATGTAGGTGATCTAATAGTCTACTTTTTATTGTGCGCGTTAAGTGCTTAATTAAAGCGTGTAATAAGAATTGATGGTACAGTGATGAGCACACAGAGGAAAGCATTGAAATAAATGACTTTGACACAATTTTCTAAGATTAATCAAATGTTACAATTTTATCAATAGATCAATTCATTCTTTAAGTCGATTTAGCTGAATCTACCGCATAAAAATAATTATATAACATGATTATAAAACATGGTCTTTGTTTGAAAGCACTACTCTAATTGTCGATTTAATTCAAACAATATTTTTGTTCTCTTTATGTTTAAACAATTAAAATTTGGTGATTTTTGTTTTCGAATTGTTAAGTACTTTGTTTTGCAAATAAATCCGAGTGGCATTTTGTTGCAGTCATTCGGAATAGAAATACATTAAATGTAATTTAATTACTTTTGATTTATTACATGCCAAACAAATAGAATTTTGTGAGTGTATGAAATAATTATGAAACGTTAGTACTGGATTTGATTAATTCGATTAGACACTAACAACTGCAATTCATTCACATTCGTCAAATCGTTTACGACTTTATTTGAGTGAAATGTAGTTGATTTAAGAATGGAAGAAACGCATTAATCATACTTTGAGAACATTACTCAATAAAATCTGTTTTATTTTACTGACTTTTATCCTATACGAAGATGTTTTCTCAATTTGTCAAGGGATGGTAACTGCATTTCCAAACTTGGTCAAAATACAACATCAATAAATAACGTCAATCTATTTGCGCAATTGATGCAACAAATTACACTTGGCTGGCTAAAGCACGCCCGTTATGATCAACTAATTAACGGCATATAAGTAAACTAGACTTCGCCCAAGAAAGGATCACCGCACAGTTTACGGTTTTTTCTTGTATATCATAAATGTTTCGTTATGCTTTTCTTTTGCAGATTGGAGGTACACGCGTTGCAGTACTGAAGAGTAATTAAAGACGGCAAAAACTCGTTTACAGCTGGTGCTTGCATATTTCGCATTTCGCGTTGTGAAACTGAGCGATTTTATGATGAGCCGCGACACCCACAATAGTAAATGCCCAAGGTAAGTCATTTTTCAGTACTAATTCTGTTTTAGGAGAGACCGGAGATTCTAGATGACATATCAAGATGTGTGCTTGCTTGAATTTTTATTGCTTTCCACTTGACGAAGTGAAGCAATTAAATGCTTGTCTCACAAATAAAAATTGTGTTCAATGCTTTTTTAACTATTTCCACAAGAAAAATGTAATTTTAAAGCAGTGACGAAACAATAAAATTGATCTTATGTAGTTCATCTCACTTTTATTGTCGTTGAAAAGCTGTCTGTTCAATGTAAACATCAAAATTCTTAATGACAAAGCAATAAATCATTACATTTCATTTGCTCCCTGGCAATTCTCACTCAATTATCATTCCATAACCTTGTTATGCTTAGATGTGCTTTGTCAATTTATTATTATCTTTGTTAGATTTAATTGCAACACGTCCTGGTTCATTGCCGGTGAGCGTAGTGCAAAATAAAAACGTACGCAGACTATCAAAATATCGTTAAAGTCATCTCGTGGTGGCATAAAACATAATCGCCAGCACTAGTCTACATTATTTCACCCATTTCCATTGTTGGAATTTAGAATGTGCCGCCTTGAGCTGTCTAATCCAACACTATATTGCGTCTCTGCTGAAGATTCGTTGGCTTTCGCGAGTTTAGATTATCCGACGAGGACTCTCATGCGATCCTCGACGATGAATTAAGTATGTGGTCTGCAATCGCTGATTTCAGCCCGGATAAAAATCAACAAGTGGAGGATAGTTTTATTCCTAGCACTCAATAAAGTTGCATTCATTGCAAATAAAAAAAAAATAAAAACAATTTAACAAAGTACATCAGTTGTTAAAACATAAAACTTATGCAACATATCCATCGTTGACTTGTCAAAATGTAGTGAATTTATAATGTTTAATATTCTTTGCTAAACTTGCTTACATTTGTCCGCTTGTTGCTAATCGAATAATTAAAAGGTTCAAGATATATAGAAACAAACTTGCTCTTATTCTTATAAATCTTCTTGAATGAATATGATTATTTGCGACCTTGTGATGGTAATTACTGTTTATGACGCATAATCGTCTCATAAGCTGAAGCCGTTTATTTAATCATATTATTTTAATGTGAACAAACCTAGTTTGTTATGGTTTAAATGCGATTAACGTGTTGTAATACTTGAAAACAAGAGTGTTTATATCAATTGATTGTGGGCTAGAATCTGGGTTATGTGTGTATAAGCTTAGCAAAAATCATAAATTAAACATTGTTGCATGTAATAATAGCGACATTGTGCATATGAGTACATATGTGCATATTTTTTTATAAGTAGCAGTAGTTTTGGAAGAAATAAATAATGGATACATTGTCTACACCTTATTAGAATATGTATAATAAGACATAAACATTCTGTTGATTGCTGTTGTAATTTAAAACCAATTTAACTCACGGAAGGTTGGAGCATTGAAAACTAGAATAGTTGAAACATTGTGCAGTTGCAATATAAAATTAGTTTATTAGATTATTATTACTTAGAAAACTGCTAGACATATGAAGATTCTAACGTAATATTAATTAATTTCCATCTCATTTCGGATTTAAACTCATATTTCCTAATAAAAATAAATTACTTCGCATGCATATTTGGCTAGTTTGGCGTTAAATAAATTGGAATTGGCAATAAGCAATCACTTTTCTACGATAGGAAAGCAGAAATCGTAAACAGGTAGGCAGAGCATAAAGCAATCTCTGTTTTGAATAAAGCACAACATTTAATATTTCAACATCTAGATATTCCACATATTTTCCATATCAATTTGTTGCCAGTATTATTACGCATATTATACCATATCTTTATCGAGTAAATCTATCTTAATATAGTCTGTTTGTTTTGCCAAATTATGTGGGGACTTAAATATGTTGCTTTGAGATCGGATTTGCAATTACTGTCTTAATTTAAGTTCGTTTGAACAGGTGGAGAATCTATTAGAAGAGTAACAATAAAATTTGAAGGAACAATGACACTGGATTTTACAGTTTAACTGATTAAGAGGCAATCGAGCGTTGTAGCTGAAACCCGAACCCTGAATGGGTTGTATCCTTCATCTGAACATAAAACAGTTCAGTTATCGAACAGCAGATCATACATCACAATATGCTACTTTCATTATAAAGGTACTAAAAGGTTGATAATAATAAATGTACTATGTTTAAAATACACAGGTGGAATGTACCAGAGAGTGTATGAAGATAGACTATATGCTGTATTGTACCTGGCTTTTAAAATTACTAAGTTGGTGTAGATCAAGTTGATCACTTTTTGCCATTTTAAGCTTAAGACAAGGATTGAAATTGGTTTATAGGTGGAGTCGAGTTTGGAGGTTCATCTATTTTATTACTTAATTAAAAGAAACAAGTACAAATCTTAGATTGCTTTGAAATATGTTGTCTAAAAATATTGACATGCAGTAGTAATTAGGATAATATATCACGCGTAACACGTCTGGATCTAATTGCTCTATACGAAACGCAATAATTAAGTACAATAATAAAACGATAACGATGATTTAAGCTTCTTGTATTTTTAACTGATCGCGTCGTGTTTAAATTCCGATAAATCAAAATATTTTTGTAATAAAATTATCTATTAATTAAATGAATCACACAATTAAATGATGTGAATGATTTAATATCTGGAAATAAATTGGATTTTCAATAAAAACAATTTTACATCATTACGATTATATTGCTTAACAAATTTTCGGTTTAAATTTCTTCAAAATATAGACTTAACTAAACTCCACTAATTATGACATCTTGACTTTAAAGTTGCAAGCAGTTTTTTCTCATACTGTTATAATTGCTTGCTTTTGTCTTAGTTGGACTTATTGCATTAACTTCTGTCATTATAATTAACCAAAATCTACATTGTAAGTATGAGTATAAATTCCAATCCATTTGGTGTTTCGTAAATAAATCAATAAACAATTTATTAACTTTAAAGTACATAGAAATTGCACACTTATTGATTATGGTTATCTACTTTGGATACCTGTCGTTTGATCTTATTTTATAAATGATATGTAATAATTCACGCAATTACATTCAAATGCGAAATCAAAACCCATCATTTTTCTGCATACTCACATATTACACGAATAAGACGCAATAAAATAAACTCCGTTAGGCATCAATTGCTCCGTGCGATATAATAAACTACCAGACGGAATACGATGAACTATGAACTATTTTCTATTGCGCGATACGTTTTAACATATTTCAGAAACCACTTTATTATAGATAGCAATTTAATTTGGCAAATCTGAGGTATGCTGTAAAGGATATTTATATTAATTATACACAACAATTAATAGCAAGATAGATCTAGGTCAGGAGAGTCAAACTCGCGGTCCGAGATGAACGCCGTAAAAATACTCGACAATTTACATATGAAATTATGAATGAAAATAAATCTCCTGCCCCAAAACTGTATTAATAGTACTTATGTTGGGTTAATTTTTAAAGTAGTTTCGGCCAATAAAATTTCTTTAAAATGTGAAAGATTAGATTAGAGAAGAGATGGCAAATAACAAGACGTAGACAATAATTTAACCATATATATGCTCATTGCTCATTGCATTGCACAAGTTTAGGTTGAATTGGGCAACAAATCAAAAAAGTTTTATAGATAAATATTTAGTTAAAGTTAAATTATGTAAACATAGTATAAACATTGGTTTCTATGAATATTGATTATTTTTGTGGCGTACCTAAGCTGTTAACACCCCTAACCTAAGTGAATGTGATGCAAATTGTATAAAAATGTATAAAGATAATTGCACATTTAAAAACTTCTACTACCTAAAAAGTGAAGTATAAGTATAAGTGAAGTAAATATTGTTATTATTATTATTATTTGCTTGTTATCCTGAAAGCAAAGATTTGATTATTTTTTTCGATGGCTGAATATATTTATAATTTTGGAATTAAAATTTAAAAACCAAACACAAGATTGCATTGCATAACATAATATTTATTAATACAAATATACAACAAAAGTTTCTGGTTTAAGAAGAAAAAATGCGTGAATTGACGAAGGTGCTGGAACCACAAAAAGCATTGAAGATGAATTAACCGTAGACGCAAGAACTGAAGAACAATCTTCGTATTGAACAGATCTTACGTTCGGTAGGAGCAAACCACTATTCTAAACTCACAGTCACCGGGCAATACTTATCCATTCTCATCATAATTAAAGGCATAAATCTGCGTAATTACTCTTTTAATTGAAATTAAACTTGTTAGTTTATAAATTGCGATGCAGTTTTTTATTGATTGCAAAGATGTAAAATGAAGCAAACAAAATAATTATGATTTCTATGTTTTTTGTAGATAAATAATTAATTAGTACTTTTATTATTTCTATTAGGTATTGGTGCCATATATTTCTAGCGATTGTTTTTTTCTTTGATTTATGTTTTACACAATTTGCATAAATATAATTTAAAGTGTAACAACAATTTTTTTAATTTATACTTAGGAAATATGTGAACACAATTTTTATATCTATGATAATGAATATTTTTAATTATGATAATTACCACCATCATAAAAAGAATAGATTAATTTATTTTTCGTCTTAAAAATTAATTTGAAATATCTGAGGTAGTTAATGTCATTATAATTAATGCTAATTACACTAAAAGAAACATTTGGTACAAATTCAATATTTGCGCATTATAATGAATGTTGCTGTGTTTGAAACAATTACAGCAATTATCTTTTAAGCACAACGCTAAAACTTCTTGCAATGTTTAAAATTGAGAATCCAAGTTATTTAAAATAACGACACATGTAATTATACATTGTTTAAAATACATTACACCTAGTTTATAAATAAATAATATTTTCCAAAAGCATCGTTTCATCTTTTATAATAACACTGAATTTCATTAGTTTTTCGAATTATACAATTCAATTATCTTAGGAAATCTAATTCCTAGTTAACGTCTGTATAATTTAAATGGTAATGAGGTATTTATTTTTGTAAAGTAGAGTATTAGTTTCAACACTTTAAAGAACATTTACTCCAACACCTTATTGATGCATTTGGAAAACTAATTACTCATGCTTATCTTAATCATGAAACCTGTGTTAAATGTTTTCGGTATGTTTGGCAATTTATGATATCTCAAATAAATATCAGTAAGTAGTGATAATTTTCTAATTAACTACGTCTGCAATTTCTTGCTGTTTATGTTGCTAAAACGACTGAAGTTGTGCAAAAAGTTATGAAAATTTCAAGGTGCAATTTGATTTCGATGAATTTGAAGATGATTGCGAAAATTTTCTTATGCACATTACGCGAACACTTTACACAGTCATCTTAAACCATGAAAAGTACTTTAACTTATCACTGTGAAAACGATAGGAGTACTGTACACTAATAGAATATTTTGTGAGCGATTAAATTATTTTTGTAATAATTAATTTATACAGAGTAGTTAATGTAAGCAATTAATTTTTCTTCTTTTATTTTCAATTTTCAATTATTTCTTTTCAGTAACACAATATTTGTTGTATTCTCTCATTAATTATTCTTTACAAATAAAAATAAAAAAAGTGCTTATTTTAAACATATATTTTTTTAAACTCTCAAAGAATATTTAGTTCTCTAATTTTCCGGAAATATCTTTTTAAATTAATTAAGTTTTTTGAAAAGAGACGTTTTTTTTTTTAAGAAGAAACTATGTTTTTCTGACTCTGGTAATATCTAGTAATAACGAAGATAGCCGAATTCAAGAAGCACAAACGTGAATTAAAAATTCCACCGCACAAAACAATGTTGCTTTATTATGTTGCTAAAATTTCTACAACAACACCTACTAAAATTCTTTTAATAGAACGTTTGCGGCATGTACTGAAGTGATTCTTCAGTTATAGTGAAATTTTATCTACATAATGTATATTAAACACTTTGTAACCACACTTAACGATATTTTGAATTAATTAACCCATACTTCAAATATATTTTTGTGGTGTCAATTACTCTTTAGCGATAGGTTCTTCATTATTGTAATTTATTCATTATTATTATTATTATTATTATCAAATAAAAGTATACTCTTAAAAGGGTTTGGTATGCTTATGAAAACGTGAACGTGCAATACCCGTTCACATGTTCACCTTAAAATAAAGATTGATTGAAGGCATGATCAAAACTTGAAATTAATCACCAATATGATTGCATTCATTCTGGACATGTAAATTACTTTAAATTAGGCTCCTATTCGCGTTATTCAATCCAAATCTATCTGCCCACACACGAGCATAAACATCAAAAGTATGCATGAAATACTTTCACCACACATGAAAGATATTTAAGTAAGCAAAATCGTGCGATACTTACTCGCCTGTTCCACTATTATCATTATAATTCGTCCAGAGCTTCGTGTAACATGATATTTGTGCGTTTTTCTCGCTGTTCACCTCCAGCCTCAGCGGATTCCACCGTGTTTTGGTGCGGTGATTTGCCGGTTGAGATTAGATGGTCTTCTGTGGCTCACATCTGGAACAATTAGGTCAGGCTCGTTGTGCAGAATTGGAGGAGATGTCAGCAGATGAACGTACGGACGGCATGCAGTGTGATGATGCACTTGCAGAATGACTTTAATGGTTCTGCTGGCCTCTGGGCGGTTGTTAAAATCAGAGCAGTCATATGCTAAGAAATTAACCGAGTTCTGCAATAATCAGAGACGTTTGTAGTTTTGCGTAAGTTCAGCTAGATACTCGTTACATCTTTCAAAATTTTACGCTCGCGTTATGAGTGAAAATATGTATGATTTATCAGCATCAAGCTGGAGTGAAAATCATCTTTTATGTCTCAAAGGTATGCCACGAAAAGCAAAGATTATTTTCTTGCTACAAACGTACCAACTTTAATTATACCATATTTGTTAATTAATTTATTCGCATCTACTAACTAAAGTCTTAAATTACATTCTGAATGATAATACCTTAATGCAGACAGACAAAAATTCGTTTGCGCTTAAAGAAAAGCAGAGTAGTCATCAATCAACGTAAACTTTCGCTCTCGACAGAATCACAAGACCATAAAGAAAGATCATCTACATTGTTAGTGGGCAATAAAGTTATTAATAATTAGATTTCGCAAATTTCCGGTGACCTCCGGCCATGCGTGAAATAGAAAACTGCTGCGTAAACCTCGACTAATTGAAATCATCTCACAGCATCTTATTACTCAACTTGCTCTTATAGAGAGTCAATTATCGAAAGTAACAACTTTTCAACAATGAGCCAATGAAGAGTAAATCGCTACTTGGTGAACATCTGAACTAATTAATCGCTGGTATTAAACACTAAATGTGTATATAAAAATGCCATTAATTAGATTTAATTAGAGTTGCACAATCAAGTGCATTGATATACTGTTTATGCAATAATTTACTCAAAAAAAAAAAGGTGATTGATGTGACTTAAAATAAAACTGAATTAAATGATGTTATCAGTGTCTTCCTTTGCGCCGATTAATTCAACGATTGATCAGACGATGTCACTTGTAATTTATTACTATTACATCATATTCCAACGCAATTATACATTCCATATTCCAACGTAAGTAATAAGTTGAATAATAAAAACGCTCACGCATTTTATCTTTCCGCCTTTCTTGTACGGCTGTTTAACTGTTTGCAGTGCAATTCGTTTGACGTGTAGCTCTTTCACCTTGAATATTGTTGAATAAACCACTTGTCATAATAATCTCTAACTTGTGCACATGCTTAAAGCGAATTTTAATAAAAATATTTGTACTTATATTTTATGTCTTAATACCACGAATAAATTCTGCGTTTCATTGTTATTCTGAAACTATGCAGTACAAATCCGCCCACGTGTTTGCAAACATTGTGAAAACCTTGTGCAAAAAGAATCAGCATCTTTTAAATCACAGATATTAATCTAGTTAATTGATGGTTTTTGTTCCGTCGCAATCATTGCGCACGCAATTCTTTTCATTTCTTCGCCATCTTCTCCACGCGACTCGTGGTTGAACAAACATGCAACCACATTGTGTGTGGTGCAGGCATTTTGTAAATTTGGTAATTCTTTAAGTATAATAGTTTGTTGTCTTACTAAACAACGCACAACTTATTTCAATGCACGCTTTGTTTGCTTTGCGCCTCCGACATTATTCGCATTTCATGTTTGTCATGATTATTACATTTCCTGATGCAAGAATGGCATCTAAAGAAAATATCACATCTCAATTGCCGATCACATCGGCTTTTGAAGGTGATTGAAGGTGATCTTATGTTGCAAATGGTTTTGTTGGTGAAAATGTTTATTGCGGTTTGACTGACTTTAATTCGAATGCACTTTGGCATGCCTTGTTTAGATTGTAGACATGACAATTTGTTGAACGTGCAGGATAATTGATAAATTAGATTATGAATCTGTACAAAAGCATACTATCCTTGAAAATATAAAATAAATTAGTATGAATTTAAATTGTTCAGCTGTGATGCTTATGCTTCAGCTTAATTGAATGTTATTTGCTGGACCAAATTTATGGTGGAACTTGATTCTCATTTAAACTGAGCAATTACTAACTAAAATTAAAGTGGCATTAAATCGAAAAACTACTGATCAATATAGAATTCGTTTGCGTGGATATAAAAAATATTACAATTCTACTCTTGTTGTCCTACAATAGTTTTTAATTACAAAGTTACAGTTTGTAGTAATGTTTATTTTTAGCATTGCATTATGTGTTACATTAAAGTATATATATATATGAAGTATTGATAGAAGCACGGGCACAAATGTATCCACTTTGTTGATCACTCACAAACTGAATCATTTTCAACATACCGATTTACGAACATGGGAACAGTTATTAAACACTGAAAGTTGAAGGAATGAATTAAATTTTCTTTGCTACTTGTCCTACTTTTGTAGAGATACTTTATGAATGACGAGTTTTGCAATTTATTCAATAATGGCCCAATATTTTTATGGTTGGAGGTTCATTTTATTTGATAATCTTGTTTGTAATTTCTCTAAAAAAATTTAAGCTTAATTCAGAATAAGTTTGCCATTGCATCAAGATGCACGCTATACATTCTTATGTCGAGTTTTATCCGTCATTTCAAATATGATTTATACAAGAATCGCGAATCACGTTTCACGACGCATTCTAATATTTAGCATTCAGGCGTTGCGTTGGCGCGTGCTTGGTTTATGATGATTATGTGCATTGAAATTACCTATTCTACCAACAACAAATACGCCTCTGATGAAATGTTTTTTTTTTATATTGAAACGGTTAAAACGTTTAAAAATATTTTCATGTTTAAATCGTTTAAAATAATGTTTGTGTGCCATCTGGTTGCTATTACTGTAACCATATAACTTTTGAATTGTTGTAAATGAATGCATAATTTCATTCGAGAAAATGTTTAAAGATTAATTCATTTTGTTTTAATGAGATTGCAATTAAATGTTAGTATATAAATATTAGAATCAATTCAATTAGTGCAATGTTTGAACCAGAAGTTGATCATGTTTGTTTTCTGCACTGCAGATAAAAAAAAAAAGAACTAAAGAACTAACTTCATCTCTTTGCATCTGCTTCAGCTGCTTATCTTTGTTTCGGTTTAGTTTATCAGTTTATTGTCGATAACCCATTTATCTATGGAGCAACGCAGTACGGGGAAGTGTAAAGTATAAAAGGCATTGCTTTATGAGACTCTTTTTCTATACTTTGAGAGATACTCTTTAGTTGCAACATGAGGTTATTTTTGGTAGGATTCTTAATCCTAAGTATAATAGAATTAGGTGTCTCGTGGAGACACTTTTATAGAGGCAGAGGCGTAGGTGGTAATCTTGGTAGTCCTACTGATCAGTTAAGAAGTGCTAATGAACATGTGCTTACCAAATGGTTCACACAAAAGCTGGATCATTTCCAACCAAATCAACTACGAACATGGAAGCAGGTAATTCAGACTCATTGTATTGTTTGAATTTATACCAATACTATGCTCTACCTATAGAGATATTTTACAAATGATGAATACTATGATGAATCGAAAGGAGGTCCAGTATTTCTAATGATTGGTGGTGAAGGTGAAGCAACTGCATCTTGGATGACCAAAGGTACTTGGGTTTCTTATGCTAAGAAATTTGGTGCATATTTATTTCAACTGGAACATAGATTTTATGGCAAGAGTCACCCAACAGGGTGTGTATTAAAATTTGATAAATATTTTGCATGTATTTTTAATGTGACTTATCATAAAAACAAAAACATTTTTACAGTGATATGAGTACAAAAAATCTTCAATATTTAACAAGTCAACAAGCATTAGCTGATTTAGCTTACTTTATTACATTAATGAATGAAGAACACAAATTTCCTGAAAATACTAAATGGATTGCTTTTGGAGGGTCTTACCCAGGATCACTTGCTGCATGGTTGAGGAATAAGTACCCACATCTTGTTCATGGTTCAATGTCAGCAAGTGGCCCACTTCTTGCTAAAATTGACTTCTTAGAGTACTACAGGGTTGTTGATGATGCTCTTACAACTTATAGCTCTGAATGTCTGGATGCAGTTAAACAAGGAACTCAACAAGTAGATATTCTCTTACGTCATATGATGGGACAACGCAACATCAATGAAAAATTCAGTCTTTGCGATTCAATTGAGAAGTCCATCAACAATAAAAACGACATTGCCAACTTTTTTGAATCTTTGGCATCCAACTTTGCTGGCATTGTTCAATACAATAAAGACAATCGTAACGGCAGCAAAAATATTACTATTGATACTGTCTGTACTATAATGACTAATGAAGATTTAGGCCCACCAGTAACACGACTAGCGCAAGTTAACAAAGCGCTCTTGGAAGCAAGCAATGAAACATGCTTGGACTATAAATATGATGAAATGATTGCAAATATGAGGAATATTAGCTGGAACAGCGAAGCCGCAGAAGGTGGACGTCAATGGACGTATCAGACTTGTACAGAGTTTGGATTCTTCCAATCTTCATCTTATAAGCCGCAGATTTTTGGGAATCTCTTTCCAGCTGATTTCTTTATCCAACAATGTGTTGATATTTTTGGACCGTTGTATAATGGTTCTTTCTTGGAAGATGTTGTTGCGCGAACAAATATTTTATACGGAGCTTTAAATATTGATGTTTCAAATGTAGTGTTTGTTCATGGATCTATTGATCCATGGCATGCTTTGGGTATTACCAAGGCAATTAACCAAAACGCTCCAGCCATTTATATCAATGGAACTGCTCATTGTGCAAATATGTACGATGAAAGGGAGGATGATCTGCCTGCTTTAAAAGCAGCCAGAGTTGAGGTTAGTAACTTAATTGATTCTTGGCTTAGGCTATAAAACACTTTTTGTCGAAAGGTAAAAACAGAAATTGATTTCATTGAATTTATCAAACATAACAATTGTAACGTAATGCACTTATTTGTAGATAATAATTAATAGCAGATATATAAAACAGTAATTACATAATTCTAATATTGCGTTCAATAAACTTCTTGTTGGACCACAAAATCAAAGTCGCCAAATAATTACTTGGATGGCTCACAATAGGTCGTAGAATTCTGCATAAACCTTTAACGACAGTATGCTTATAAGCTAAAACAACAGTCCTCGCAAAGTAACTCAGTCTATGTTGACGACAAATTTTAATATTTTCCAATCGGTTTTCGTCGGGTTCAATTTCAATGCAGACATTGATTCTGACTTTGTGTTCCACTGGGTTTGGTTTGTCTAATGATGCGACAGCATCGAGTTGCCTCTTCAAATACGCTTGTCTTCTGAGTGTGTTTCTGTGATTCTTACTTTTTTTACCTGGTGAGCTGACACTTTCGAGAAAAGCATCTGTCACATCGGATATTGTCAAATTGGTTTCATCTGTTTTATTTTCTCGCTGGAACAATTTCTTCGTAACTTTTGGAGGTGTTGATGTAATTAAACATCCATCGGCGAAAGACTCTAGACTCTTGGACACCTTTACTGCTTCGATTTCTTCCGCTAAACTGGTAGAATTCTTGTGTTTGCCGGAACTGCATCCAGAAGTAGTTGTACGAGATTTGGGTGGTAATCTTTTTGTCGCAATCACGTCTTCGAGTTCCATATTCTTCTGCAGGAGTAAAGTAAGTTGGTTTTCTAGTTTTTTTATTCTCTCATGATATTGAGCCATTTCCCACTTTGTATCAGTCAAATCAGTTGTAAGATGTTCTATTTTCATTATTAATTTGCCATTAGTTTTATTCGCAGACTCGGGTATTTGTTCAATCACAGATCCCGTTACAGAATCTGCTGAAACAGATGTTATTGGGTTTGTTTCGGATGAATTCATTTTGTTCTGAGCTTTGATGAATCTCTCTTCGATGTACTCATTTGATTCTTCAAGAGTCTCACATCTTTGTTCTAGAAATTCTTTTCTTTCTTTTAACTCTTTCAGCATATCTTGATCAATACTTCTTTGCCTAATAAGTTCTTGATTACTTTGTTCTAAATTGAGTAAAGTTTGCTCCATTTGCACAGATATTTGAAGTCTGCTCTGGTTGACATTTTGAAGATATTGAGACTGCTTTGCCAGTTTATCAATTTCGGCTTGTTGCTCAGCTATGAATTGTTGATTTATTTCCAGGGTATACTCTAAAGTTCTATTTCTCTCAAGAAGGATTTGACCAATTTCTGCTGCTAGTTTCACTTCGGTGGTGGAGTCCATATTTTCGAAATTGATTACCGATAATTCGTTCTCCAAATTTTCGAGGGAATATGATTTGGCCATGATGATTCGTAAAGTTGAAAGTACGGAATGGGTATATGTTGAAAATATTTTCTGCTCTGGTATTTGTATCATTCCGAATGATAAGCCGAAGGGTGTGGGTAATTTGATAGTTGTACCTGAGACGTATCCAGTATACATTGGGGAAATTTTAATGGTTTTTGGAATATCTTAATCTTATAATAACAAGAATATATAATCTGGTGTAATATTTAACGCCTTAGTGCGCTATAATTTAGTCGTATAATGCACCTAATATCATTAAAGCAAAACATTTGGATAGAGTTGTAGTATTACCTGAACTAGTTTGTTGTTAATCCGATTTATTAAAACCAGCTGAAAAGATGATTGGAAATACACACATATTTTAAACAGGTTAAATCCCGAATGAATTATGTTCATATAAGTCTGCATGGTAGGAAAATTAATAAAAACATTTGAAAACTGTTTCAGCGGAAAATATATGAAATAAACAAGGAAGCAGTGAAATGAATTCTACTAATATTTTCCTTTAATACCATGAAGTAACAATGTTTAAAAAGAGATGTCTCTAGAATATGCTTTTTATTCTACCATAGCTGTCAAAAGCACATGGTAAGTACTCGCCAATAAACAAAATTATCTGTAAATTATCATTTTGAAAAAGTTTATAAAAGAATTTGTAATTTGGTTTGATAGGGTAATTTGATACCACCTTCATTTAAGATATAACTTAAGGTAATAATTTATGAAAGCAAGTTTATGTTGACATAAGGTCCCTTGGTTTATCCCTTGGGATAAGCGAGAATGAGTTTGCCCGCAAAATGAAACCAAAATTAGCATGATGATAATTTATAATCGACGATTACATTAATATTTCAAACTCCTCTGCTCCTCTGCAAGGCTTCACTTAATCGTTCCAATCCGTTGCGCGCCGCTTTGAAGAAAGAACGCAGCCGTCTGCGACGAAAGGTCGCATGGAACGGATGCCCAGGAAGCAGGCGCGTAGACTGCAAGTCCCGCATTTGCGTCGAGGGCTCACTCTCCACGCCACAGCGATTTAAAACCACGCCGAAGGTGGAAGTACGCAGACAATACGCGCGCCGGCTGAGGTGCGCTTCGTCCGTGTCGATGCTCGCGTGGCTTTTGTGATAAACTCCACGCATTCACAACGTGTGGGGATCGCGCACGTTTTAACGGTTTCGCTACTCCGTAGCACACGGCCGGGCCGTAGTAGCGCGGTCTCGGCCGCTCTTGGTGAATGGTAAAGGTAATCCCGAGGTAGCGTGCTAAACGCGACAGGTAAATCAAGTTTACCTGCATGCCGGCGAGCGGAACAATTCTTGCGCAAGAACCTCTCAAACCAACGGGAAAGACAGGCATCTTTCCAGTCTTGGCTTCTTCGGACTAGTCCTGGATACATCGAAGAAAAGAGGTTTACCCAAGTGCATACCGGTGCAGCAAACAACTACGACAACATTAGATGAAATACACATATTCACACCAACACACCTGGCTGGTTTGACTTCTTGGCCAACCGCAGCATTGCGCTTCGCTGCAGTTTCTTGCCGACTCTTGCGCGGTCGGCAGGTCGCTCGCGCGGCTTTCGGGCAGATCTCGTGTGGTTGACGTTACGTGGTGAATCGCATGTGCCGGGCGCAAACAGCGCAATGTAAATATCGCACACTATATACAATATTATAAGCGGTGTTTGCACGTTTCGCGTGAGAGATGTAATAAGCAGGAAGAATGTAAAGTGAAATGCACTGGACCTTATCCAGGCACCGTTCTACCGTGTGTAAAATTCTGCCCGACGGCTCCTCAAACCGACAATGGCTAAAACATACTCGGCAATCTTAACGGCTGCCAACAAAGTGGATAACTAAACAGTGTGCAGGTTGCAACAAATCAGCGTGCAGCCGGTAATAAGTTAACAAGCCGAGTCAACCGTAATCTTGTACAAGGTTTCGTAGGTTAAAAATTGCTGAAAACTTTTAACAAGCTAGTGCAAAGTTTACCACACAACAAAGAAAGTTTACAAAGTGATCATTCGTGTGTGAATGTGCATTTCTATTGATTTAACACTGCGAGCAGCCAGCTAGGAATTTCTACAAAAATGCAGTTAACCTGTTTGGAAAGGTGAGAGACTTGTCTTCTCGTATTTATGCTCTTGCACATTCTTGCAAAATACTTCAAGTTCAATTAAACTTAATCTTCGATTAAACATATCTACTCGTGCTTTTAAAATCAGCGGAGTATATAAATATTTAGTAGTAGCACGCGGTTTCCATTTGTAACTCAGCTTCTGTATTCCAAACCCGTTAACGGTTAACCCGCCACGCAGCTTTCCATTTTATTTTTTAAGTGGACAGACTGCGACAAGCCCGTTGGCGTTGCGTCAGCCCTCCTTACAGCTGTAGTCACTGAAAGGACATTGAAAACCGGCTTCCTCGTGACACTATCTACGAAATAAAACTCACGGAATATAAAATCATCCATTTTGGGCGACCAGGATGTGGGGACTGGAGAGAATCATAGACGGTATCATAGCGCAATGTCAGCGGGCCATGGTCATGTTAATTCCATATTTTTAACTTTCTTCCGCATGACATAATTAGCCTGTCGCCGTTTTAAACGCTCACGGGGTTCGCGACGTGCGTCTCATTAGCATACACTTTGTCAGGCGGTAGTCACAACAAGTGGCTAATTATAAAAGTTCAAACAGATGCTGTTAGAAGCTGCTAGAATTATGTCTCAAAACGAACAAAGTGTAACAAAGGTACTGTTTTTGTGCAGGGAAATGGGTTATTAATGAGTTATTTTGTGTTAATTGTTTACCAAGCCGTTACATTTCGGTAGTATGCAAGCATACCAAACGGAAGTAGGAGTTTTTGTTGGCGTTCTTGCCTGCCAAGTTTTGGGTTCCACTGCAGAGGATTGTAGTTTATGGTTGTTTACTACAGCCGGCTGGAAACTAGAAATCTACTCATCCAATCAAATGCATTCATGACCTACTCTAACTTGCAAAACCAGCTAACCTACGCATGTACTCTTTTGTTTTATGCGCTGTTTTGCGATATTTTGCAGTTATTCAGTTTTTTCAGTAGTGCACCATATGGATTATTAATTAATATTTTTAATCTCTTTTGCATGAATGCTCTAAGTAAACAAATTAAACAAAGTAATCGTTTTAAACAGCACAGAACAAGCACACATTTGCCTGTTGTTTGTCAGCTGCACATCATTTATTTGTAGACATCCAGCACGTGTCGAGCACCTCCCCATTTACATAAATTAAAACATGCAATAAAAATTAATGAGCGATATAAATAGCGGGTAATAAGTGTCCGTCAATGCTGGCTGTCTAACTGGTTCTTGGATTATCATTATTTACTATCATTGTAATTATTGTGCAGCCAGTTGTGCGTAACACTCTTCGCACTTTACTTGAATGCACGCATTAACTGTCTTAATGCGTGCGTGCCAATTAATTCGATTGAGATGTGCTAAATTGCGATCTGCATAAGTTTATTATGTGCGCGGCGTAATTACTGGAGATGCGTGTCTAGTAGGTTATTGTATCGCAGGCTTCAGATTGTAATCGGGAGGAATTGATATGTGGAGTTGTTGTTTGGGCGTTGAATAGATTAATTATCGGCATACTTGTGATGAGGTGCGGATCACACAGATGAGTGAACTAGGTTCTGGAACAAGGTCAAGAGGTGAAAATTCTGCTGAGTGTGGTTTGTGTTACCTCAGCTACTTGAAACATAAATTACTTTATTTTAATGGCTAAAATTATTTGTGAAATTCATGAATAGCACTCAATTTTCCACTTTGAGGTTGTGAGTCATTTGCTTTATGCAACGAAATTTTAATACTCTTTCATCAGAGCAGACAGTACGTTCTCATCTACAAAACATTTCACCAAACCATTAAGTCTCACTATGGCATAGGTAAGTGAAGAAAAGTAGGATAAAACAAGCTCGTCGTTATAAGCTGAAGTGCATCACCGCTCGCTGAATAAGCCACAACGAATCACTCATCTCGATGACGCTCTTCGTATTATCATCTTCGGCGTGCGTGCGTTCTCCGAGGCAAACGTAATCACGTCTTGCACTGCTTGTCAATCACTAATATCTATTTGCACAAGCATCGCTGCAACCGGGACCAATTTGGGATAACTTTTCTATTTTCCTT
>JAODIE010000005.1:2438978-2455572 GCA_027575565.1 Diploeciton nevermanni
ATCAACAACGCATCGTTGCATTTTAACGTAACTCGATATCCAAGCGTCAAGCATGACAAATTACACTTGCCAACTAATATTGTTGTAATGCGCGTTAACTTTACTGCTTGGCTTAGAGAATAATTTATACATTCATCAAACCTTTAAGAAATATCTATGACATGGTATATAATATGCAATTCCTTGTGGATTGAACTCAAAATTCATCTTGTGACATTTGTGTCAAACGATGTGTGCTCTTTCTACTCCTACTTCCTACATTTGCTCCAAATCGTGCACAGCATAAATAAATGCATGACTAGTAGTCGAGCGCCCTTCATAAATCATATTTACTCTCAGCGCCTACGCGGTTCCAGAGTTTAATCTCAAATCAACATTTTCCGCATGTGTCGAAATTTTCTGTCACCTTTGGTTCATGTTCGTTGTTATCTAAGAGTAATCTGTAGTCTTTAATTAAAATCACAAATGAAACACTTAAATTGGCCAAGTAACGTTTTCTAGTTGAAACTATTTCTCTCCTTGTACAAGTTTCTTGCTGTTGGAGCCTCTGGATGTGTGTCATTTGGGTGCAGCACACCTATTGACAGCTGTGATGAGAATAGTTATTGAATGCACACGAAGATAGAAGAATGGCATTTGCGTAAGAAGTAATGGCTTGAAAGGTTATGGTCTGCAGTTTACTGACTCTTCTCATTGATTTGAAGAATAATATCTATATATATATACTCGTACTCTGATATACTCGTAAACGCATGTAATCTTATTCCCTGTCTAATGTAGGAGAAGAGTGCAGCAGTGATGGTTTAATTCCTCAATCTTCTCTGCACGTTGAATTTCTGAGTGCATTTATGACGAGGTTGATGAAGTTGACGTTTCACTCAGTTTTACACATTTTGCACTTGTGCATCTGACATCAGCGTGCAGTGTGCATCCACTATGGATGGATGTGTTTTCAGGCTAAGCTAGCCAAGTGTAAAAATTGATTATGCTTCCGTCTGGGTTGTTTATTGCGTGCTCCGAACACAAGCACAATACATATATTTATATTTGCTTTCGCTATTTGCACAGGAATCGAATTGACCGTGATTGCATACGTTACCTTTGAAATTAAAGTACCTATATCGTTTTTTAGCCAAAAAACAGCAAGTTTTAATAATAATAAAGAGTAACCCTATTTAATGCTTTCTCTGCGTACAATTCATTTTAAATTACAATTTGATATTAAAAATTACAGTTGCAACAAGTTGTTACTTCTGAAAGTATATATATATAAAAAAAAAAGATTCACACAAAAGAAATTTGTATTACTTATTAACAAACATTAGGTTATTTTCCAGCGCAATGCGCATTGCAACTTCTCAACATAGTGCAGTTTGCGTTGCTCATTTTTTTCGTTTTCCGGTCTCCGGTGCGTACGTTGGTGCGCAACGCAGCGCATCGCTCGTAGTAATGGAAACGCAAAATGCGCTTAGTTCAGCTTATCCGCGTAGGTCGGTCCTCAATAACCTGGGAGAATAGAAGGAGTTTCCGCATCTGCTTTCCCAGCTGAGCAATAAGGAATTATACGTTCGGCACATAATGAGCGAAATCCATATTGAATCTTCCATCATTATGCTAGCGTTGGAATTTGAGAGGTGAATGGAAGCGTAATTACAAATTCTAGTGCGCTGATATGGTATATGCAAAGAGTTGTTTTTAATTTTAACTAGCACATCAATTCAAAGTACTCTCAGTTAAAACTCATAGCTATAATACAAATATAGGTCCGCCGATGTTCATCTTTAGTTTATATACGGCTGCGTAACGGCATAAAATCGATACGAATTTTCTCTCTTAAACTGACATTTTAATAATAAATAAAATTGTGGAATATTTTTTCTCCTTGCGCATTTCCTGTAAGTATGTATTGTGCATTTATGTTTGGGAAGAATATAATTTATTTGTTGAGACCCCATAAAAACTCATTTTAGTTAAAAGCAAAATGGCAACGAATGAGAGTACTATCAGCTTGGCGGACATATACGGTAGACTGGGAAGGGGGGTGGGAGAGAGGGAGACGGGCACGTTATGTAAAAATAACTAGCTGATAACGTGTAAAATAAACATTGACTTTCTATATTAAATAGTGCATTTTACAATGCACTGCGCCGGCGAAAAGTGTGCAGTGATAATTTTAAAATTCACTGAAAGTAGCATTCAACAATAACTACTAAACAAGTTTAATAATTATTAATGTACAATTATAGATGTTATTTGCATAGGCAATTAAATTATTATTTCACTTGAAATGCATAACTAATCAATGCAAACATCTGACATGGAAGAGCGCATGCTTTGTAAATAATTAGACAATTACTATACGAATGTCTAATTAATCGCTGATTAATTATGAAATTTTAATGGAAACCAAGATTAAATTGGTTTCCATGCGTGCTGAACGCTTTAAGTGCAATTATTGGCCCGTAAATTGCAATAACTCAAGGCATACTCCAGCGGAAAGAAAATTTATGTCGATTAAATTGAAGCGATTGCCAACAATTGCCCCCTTTTATTCGTTCAACTTTCTAGTCTGCGCGCATTTTCCAATATTCAAGTTTTTTTACCCCGGGAAAAGTGCAGTGTCGTTATTGCTTAAACCAAAAAACAAGTAAAATGCGTTGCTTGGAGTAAGAATGTCATACGCAGTGAAAATTTATTGCTTTAGCTACACGTAAAAGTGTTAATAAATCAATTTTCACGCAGCTTAAACATTTATGACTGAAGGTAGAAACGACCTGCACAGTGTGCGTAGGAATATGAGGGTGCTAGAAGTAGAACTAATTTGCGGTAGAGTGCAAAAACATGTCGCGACGCTGCGAGTTTGTTACAATATGGCGGAATGAATGACTGCAGAAGGGCATATTTTACCACAGCAAGTAATATGATTATAGCGATGGAAAATCAAGCAAATGTCATTTTTCTGGACGCGGATGTGGCAGGGCTTTATTAATAATCCTGTTGGTTGTTGTTGTTGGTTGATGGTTTTGGTCGTAATTTGAAGTTATTTTATTGTTGTAAAAATCAAGATTGAAATATAAACAAGCTTGTAACAGATTTAATCATATTAACAATGTAGAGAGTTAAATTATGCTCTTTATTCAATTAAATTCTTCCCAATATCAACTTATTCGACTAAAACTATAAAAAATAACTTTTACTAAATTGCTCATTGTTGCACCTTACTTTTTATACTGATTACACTTCTAATATAACAAATTAAGTAATTCACAGCAGTAATGTTATTTTCTTAGACATTCACTTGACATTTTTTTTCTATACATGTGACAGTTTATAACATTCACTTCTTATTCTACTGTTTATGCTCTAGTCGTTTTTTTTATACTTTTCATATTCCATTCCAGTTTGTTTGGATATTCATTTGCATTGTCTAATTATTCACGTCCACACATTCGCCCGTCATTCAATATTAATCATACATTTCGCCATGCTGCATTGACTGTTGTTAATCAAATATGTTAATAATGATAAACAATTCAACAAATATGGCTGCTTGTTCGCTATGCTAATGTTGAATTTGCTGCGATGATGGAGTGAATCGTGTAGTAATTACAAATCACGCCCGTATTCGATTAGAAAGGAACAACAATAATAGACTGCACGCAATGCACAATTGCATGTATCATTCCATATTGATTACTCTAATATGTGTCAGAATAATGAAAAATGCTGAAATATTATGATTGTATCATTTTCGTTTGGACATTTTCAGAAGCATTGAATGTGTTAGTAGATTAACTGATATTGTACGTTACATACAACTTTCAATTTAATACCAAACTCATAGAAATCCAATCAGTAGATCATAGATCCAAAGCTGTATTCAAATATATAGTTCGTAGAATTTATTTCTCAAAATGGATCTGCATTGTAGGTAAGTAGGCTTGTAACAGTAAACAAATTGTTTTCTTTTAAGATAATCATTATGCAATACAATAAAAAATGTATTTGATATTATCCAATGTTGTCTCTTGAAACGATAAACTTCGGACATTTAAAATTACATTATCTTTAGTTGAATATTGAAATACAAAACATCTCCTGACATTTGTACGCTCCTATTACTAAACTGTTGGTTATAATTTCAGTTGCATTATTCTCCATTCCCTTAACAATGTAGGTTTCATTGTTTAACCTTCTACTTGTTGCGTTTGTTGTAGTTGTATCTAAGCTATACAAAACCATATTAAACTGGATTAAAATGAAAATTGTTGTTACCATCTAGGGAGATACTGCACGAGACCAAGGATTATTTACTCAGTCAACGTAAATAAATATGTAGCCCAAGCTAGGCTACCAGTACCGGTAATTCCATATCCGTCTCTTTGTTCTCCCTCTGGCACCGACCAAAATAATCTGAATTTTTGAATTAGGCAAACACGAGATGAATAAATGAATTTTGAGTTCAGTTGCGTGTTTAGTTCATTCTCATATTGGTTTATCTGTGGAAATACATTTTATATTGGATGTACTCTCAACGGAATTTGAACCCGTATCCTAGAATGTGCACCTTGCTGTCACATCTACAATTAGACGTCTTACCAGCTGTGGTACAGAGGGGGGCAAAACATGATAATTATGATTTGTTTTAGAATAATTAATTAAAACTACTTTATCTTTATATTTCAATTTTTAGCATGATACAGCATGATTTTATTAATATTATGCCATTATAAAGTCTACTTTGACTCTCTCTACTCAGTCACTTTAGATGAAATATGTTGGCATCTTATGTGTGTAGGTCAGCGCAACGGGAATGCTGTTAGAAAGGAAATATGTTGTCGGGAAGGGTGGGAAAGCGTAGGAAAAGCTTCCAAGCAGCCGTGGAGGAGCCGAGATGAGACTTGAGTGCGCTAGCAGCATATAAGTACGTCAAGATGGCAAGGGCAGTCTTGTGGAAATATAGGATAAAGAAAATATAATGCGAGTGAGAATGAATATTTGGTTAAGTGACATATGACATGTTTCATTAGACAAAAACTCTGCTACACTTGGTAACAAGCAAATAGGGCACTAAAAATATTCCAGAGAAGAAATAATTCAACAAATTTAACGATTTTGCGGTAGAAAATATATTTCACACGTTTTTATTTCGGTTGAAATTTGAATATTTTATATAAGTTTTTCGCGTTTTACGTATTATATTTCCATATTGGTTGTACTGCAAATTCCCCTACAAACTGTCGATGATCTGATGTTTTATGAGTTCTGAGTAATTACAAATGCAGTGTCTACTTCAAGTTCCTAGTGTAAGAAGAACATACTTTAAAAACTTCCTATACACTTGAAACTTTACACTTTTCTTCAGTTTTTAATCCTTGTTAGGCGGACTCTAGAATTTGGTATTCAAGGAAACTAAGACAAGGTTGCACCAACTTGAGTACTTTGTTGTTCTTTATTTTAAGAAAGCTTCAGAGAGATTGAATGGAAATTGCAACAGGGATAACGAATACAAAAACGTTCTTTAAAATTTAATATTTAATAAGTTATTTAATATTAAATAATGGTGTTTTATGTTTGTTTTATCCTGGAACAAAAAAACAATTTTCTATGTTTATTAAAGAATTTTTAAAAAATTTTATAGCATTTGATCTTTTCGGGTTTTCTATGGGTTAACATAATAATTACTATTTTTTATATTAACAAATGTTACGTAAATTTTAGATACAAATTGGTAAAGTAAACTCACTCAAACAGGAACTGAAAATTGCAAACATGTCAAATACGTGCCTTGGAATCATTCATAGAGTTCACGCGAAAAGTTATTTATGAAAATCTGTACATAAAATGTGCGTTTTATTGCTCATTGTTGAAATATAGCTAAACGTAGCGATAGTGTCTTCTTTCGCTTGTTTTAGTCGAATGTAATTACAGTAGTTTTTACGGCACTTTGTTGCCATCCTTCTATTTCAATTGTTTCACTACTTACAATTCTAGAGCATTTGAGATTCTTTGTTCCGGAAAAAATGCGAAATAATATATAGGAATGTACAAGAACTGCGTTGGAGTGTAATTTACTCGAGTTATTATCTATTCAGACATTCTGAATGATAATAACCTTTTATTATGAAAGGTGCATTATTAAAATTACGCACATAAAATTTTAAGCAAAAGTAATTTATATTATATGATTTATATTTTTAATTGATTTTTTATGTAGGTACTCAAATTTCAAATCTCTAGCGAAACTTGATCAAAAATTGTTATCTAAGGGATGCGTGGGTTTTATAGTGCATGATAGGGTTTTGAGTTGTACGTTTAGAAGAGACGCAGTTACAGAGAGAAACTGTGGGAAATTGTATTATGAAATCCTGTTGCTTCAAGGATATATTCTTTCATTCACTCTTATTATGTTGCTCTACAAGTTGAGTGTTTACCAATCGCGTGCCTACTTTGGATGATTGACTAAAATGCTAGAAATAAGGTAGACATAGTTATAAATAAGAATGATTGCTTTTAATTGTATATAATAACTGATAATTGCATCAGTTTAAATACTTAAATCCGCTGTTGCATAAACCTTAGAATAATATTCATGCTATTAATTTTTAAATCTCAACAATTTCATTATAAACATCTGAATGGGAATTAAATAGATGTTAATTTGTGATACTTCTTCAGTACAGCTTAGTATTTCAAGCAACCATCTTTCAAATCATGTCAAGCTGTGATAAGCAACATAATGGAGATTAATATTATATTAATAGCACAAGCACAGAGATGCTTGTTCGTAGTCTTTCTCCAACCTTGCAAGACGCAAACGACGCTAGACACGCGAAATAAAATTAACAAACAACTTGCGAACAAGCTATAATGAAAGTGGAACATCATTCACTCTCGTGCGTTAGATATAATTAATAATAAATAATTAGGAGAACAGCCGTGAGAAAATACGGTTATGGCTATTATTTACAAGGCATTCTGCAACACACTTTACACACTTATCCAGAGAGGGTACCGCGGTACAGAAGCTGGGCTTCAATGATCCTACTACAGATAGGACTGTTTGAGGTTGTGTTTGTGAGTATCGTATTGGGATTACCGGTTATTGCTATGATGAAATATTCAATGCAATGCGGCCCTACTTTCGATGGCGGCGCGTTTCGATTTGCATATGTTTGCTGCTGCGATTTCCTAGACTGGGTTGGGTTCAATCAACTTGAATCGCGTCCGTAAAGAATTGCATGGATCAAGAGTGAAACCTATTCTGAGGTGGAAATATGATATCATATCATAGAAATATGGTGAATGATATCAAGTGTCGAGGAAGAAATTCAATGAATTGGATATATTTAGATGTTTTCTTAGAGATTTATGAAACACTGTGGTCTCTGTTTTATCGGTTCTTTAATTAAAAAATAGTAACTCTACGAGAATGATTATCTTAAGGTTAATTAAAAACAACTTCGGCATTAAATTTTTATTATTTTCTGGAGAACATTAAAGATAATTTGTTATCTTCTAATTAAAATCCTTGTCACTTAGTTTATTTTGCACTTATTTCTAAATTTAAGGAAGGAAATAATTTTCCTGATGACTAAGAATTTAATTCTTAATCAAGACACTTATTTAATTCATAACAACAACTGTAAGCAAAGGCATTTATTTTTAACTGTAATTTCTTCAATCAAATCATATCCTACTTAATTTCAACGTTTTCCTTAAATTTAGACATCAAACAATACACTCAAGTTTCTCTAATATCGATCAAACTTAAAGCCACATCCAATAACAACCCTTACACATGGCTATTGATTTTACAACGTGTACTCACTGCCATTAATACACAATTTCCGGCAATCACTCCATCAGATGAATATTTCGAAAGCCGAAAGCTCAACCGGCCTTCTACCATTTTCAAACCTCAAACCATGGACTCACATCATTTCCATCAACCTGTCACATCGCGCATTTGCTGATTTCCATACACTACGCGCATTATACCTCGGCGCCTGCTTTTTGCCGTGCGCAAAACTCTTCGGAATAATGAACCTATTTCCAGGCCATTACACCCTACGCCTGGGTCTACCGCCATGTATATCAAAAGTAATCCCTCGTAATGCCCACATTGCAATTCGTTTTCGTTGAAAATTTCTCATCATTTAAGCGTGAAATTTGATTGGCACTTTGTGAAAATTCTTGTGATTTATGATACTTACAGTTAATGTCTATTGATTTTATCATGTGTGTGATCTTTCCGGTTTGCTTGCCGAGTTTCGATGGCTGTTGCCGAGGCAGTTGCAAAGTCATGTGGACGACGGCATGAAATAACTGTTAATGTTTATCGTCATAGTCATTGCTGGGTCATTGTCGACCAAATACACTGGCAATTTGGTTATATTGTTGTCTGCAGTATGCGCAGTAAATCTAAATTTGCTAAAATTTTAGCGTTGGAGTCATTTGAACCCACATTTGTTTTGTCCTGAGTCCTGACGTTGCTGTCCTGGTAAATGGAGCGTAATTTGGAAATTTGCAGCTCATTAACTCGGTTCGTCCTTCGTGGCAACTATATTCCAAACGTCACAACATTTTCACTAAATATAAAATTTTATTTCAAATTTTAACGCCATTCAAAGCAATTTGTGACTTATTATCAAGTATGGGAAAGTTTACTATTTAACACCTACTCCTACACCATCTCCTTCAGAATATTGTAATATTGCATTCAAAAATTTTCTGTCAGTTTGTAGGAATTTCTTCTGTTAAATCTTCATTAATCGCTACTCATTACGTTTGCAACTGAAGGCGATGACTAGTTTGCCTCCAGGCGCACAACTTCGAGTGTTACCATGATCTCGTCAACCATTATATTCCTACTTAGATAATGGTTTTAATTTGGCATTGACAATAAAGATATACGTATTCATTACTTTTCGAATAGTGTCCCGCAAAAATCACGGCAGTGACACAGAGATAGTAAATTATTAAAAGGATTTCAATGCATTTGCAATGGCGTTTGGACAGCGTTTCGATTTGTTCGAATTGAAACAAGAGTTACGAGTAGATATGCGAATAGATAGGATCATAAATATTGAGACTAGGTAAGTAGATTACCAGTAGTAACGCAGAATGATTCATGGATATAAAAATGTAATTACAGTTCTGGTTAATGACTAAGGTTGAACATAAATACAAGACTTGGCTTCTAGTATGAATTTCAAGAATAAATTGTTGATTACTAAGTGATATAAAAGTGGATAGTGAATTATTGCAATGTTGCATTTGCTGTGATGCAATTTACGGTAATTGTGCCTACAGGGAATGATTAAACTTATCTTTGAATTTATCTATTAATAGTTAATTGTGGAGTTATAAGAAATGTTACCAAATTGCATTCAATTACATAATTTGTTGTTGGAATCAGAAAGGGAATGATTGGAGATTATTTGTAAGTCACAGATGTGACATCTTAGTGTTTTATTAATCAAATAGTTTACATGGTGTAGGAACCAAATGAGGAAATAGGAAATAATAGTCAAATAAGTAGTGGAGGAAGACAGTCAAAATGTGATGATGATTGGGTGTAATTTGGCCTAATAAAAAAATATGTTGGGCCACAGATGAAAATAGATTTTGTGGGAGTAAATTTAGTATTCTACTAGATGGTAATGCTGAAGAGAATAACAGTTAGAAGAGTTGGTTACGTTTTCAGATGAAAAGACCTTTACGTTGGTTCCCGGATTATTAAGTTGGTCTGTATTGTGCTGCCCTATGAAAAAGAGTTAATACACATTATTTATAAAGAGCGCAATCTAATTTCAATCATTTAAACAAAGTAATCTTGAATATAATGAATTAAGCACAGTTATAATTATTATTTAATGCACTAAACTTTGTTCTAAACTTTTGTGCGTCAAAACTTTTACCTTTATTCTTACATCTACCGTATTTTGAATGCCTCCTCGTAACTGGTGTAAACATTACAGGTTATTAATTATATTCATTAAATTAATTTACGCCGCGTCAACTTTGGTTGAGTTTGCTCCGGTTTTACAAATTAGCCTAATCGTTGGCACTTTCCAACTTTTCTCGTGCTAAATGTCTATAAGTCAATTATACCTAATGCTGCTAATTATATTGGCACCAGGACAACTCGTCAATTTCAGCAAACGTTTTAAACTGTTATCTCAAAATTAACCTATGTTCGCAATAAATAGGAATGAGAGAATTTTTATGAATTACTAATGTACTTGGAATTAAATTTATACCTGTCTAGTTGTCTCCAGATAAGATAAATTGATCTTCTTATCATGCAAAGATTAAGACACGTGATCAAGGTATAGTCGTGTTTCATTTGGAGGTCTCTCAAAGTTTGTGATAATTTGATTGACGAATATGCTACGGAATTTGTGCGTTTGGGAATTATGGTCTTAGTTTTGCGTGACTTGGGAGTTTTTATTGTGTTACGATTTATAATTGACTTTTGATGGAAAAGTAAAAGTTGTATTGCTTATAGTTGAAAAGCATGAATTCTGTTGATGACATCGCAACACTTGATTGAGTTCACAATTGTTTCGTAATCTAAGTTATTGTGAGCTTTATGAGAATATTCGGCTAATTTCACATGCGGTGATTGAAATCAACTTTCTTGTATTAACCACACGTCAATCAATCTGATGTTGAGTGTGGAGCTGATGCAAATTTTCAATCGGAATAAAACAATGACTTGATTCAGACTGACAAGCTGTGGGTGATTCCAATAGGTGGTTATTAACAACCACTCTAGTATGTGTGTTCGGATAACTAATTTGAGTTTGCTTGCATCTTCAGGTGGAACCATTCACGGGCTTCACATGGTGCACTATTTGAGTATGACATTCGAGTGCTATTCCAGTCATAATACAATTAGCAGTCTCCTGTTGACTTAAATTCCAACATAATTCATACTAAACTAAGAAAACAGTCAAGATGGAGCATGCAGATTTGGTAAGGGACATGGTCATCACTGAGCAAATGACGACGCAAGAACGTCTACGACAGGCAAAACATCGGCGTATGCAGCAGCTAAAAATATGGCAGATGCGGGAGAGAGAAAACTCACGAAAAACTACGAAAAAGTCCAACAAGAGGCATATTGTCTTCGATGAGAGTGTCGTTCTTTTGGAGGCGGCGGCGAGGAATGACATCGACGAAGGTAGGAGATATATAAGTTTTCAGCAAGAATTTGCATATTTTTATTACTTGGGTCAAGTTTTAATTGGTATGGGGTTAAATTTATATTGATTGAGTTTTAATGAATAGTTATTTTATCATATTGATTCTTATTCTTCTGGGAGCTCACGAATTAATTGTTGAGTACTTTTAATGTACTGAACTAAAAAAACGTTTGGTATTTATGCAGAAGGTTTATATATAATCTCTTTATATAATCTGCTTTATTTTTCTAAACAAATTAATTAGTTAGCTACGGAAAACTTTCTTGGTCCACAATTTCCAGTTTTATGAAAATTCAAACAAAACTACAAAAACATAGGCCTAAACTAAACTGTGTGTGGTGCTCGCACACAATATGCTTGAATTTAAACACTCAACTACCTAATTCAATTCGAATACCTCCGAGTTTGGCATTGATTTACAGATTTTGCTGGCTGAAACTGAGCGAGTATTCACTGGAAATGCACAGCATTGCAGGATTATTTACAGTCACTAATTGCCGAAATAATTCGCAGCAGGTAACTGCAATCAGGACATTATCAATTAATCTAATTTTTAGTTATATCTGGTTGAAGTAAGTTGAAATTAAAACATACATTTGCGAGTTAAATGAAAGTTTAATCTGGATTTAATTTAGAAATAAAATAATTTAGATTATTAAGTAGAAACAAACATAACTAAAAACAGTAAAAAACAATAATAACTGATTATTGTTGAATTTCATTTGGAATTCCGTATTAAAGTAGCTAATTAAATTCTGTAAAGAAATAATATAATTAGCGCGATTACCCCTGTATGAATTTACAATACTCATTAGAGTGAAAGTAAGCAATATTTACGCTATTAATTAACATTACTTTGATTGCGTATTTTATCAGGTTTTATTAAGTTTCAATATGATAAATACATTATTCTGCAATAAAAATGTCCAGTAAGCACTGCGCACATTTATCAATGAAGCGGATTAGCAAGTTAAGATGGTGTGGAACATGATTAACACATTTACTTACGTCAATTTCGAAATTGTGTCTAAGCAATATTTGTTACAATTAAATATTTGATCAATATCAATATGTTTCAATATATTTAACACGCCTGAAAATTTAGACGTCAATCAAAATGTATAACACTATCTCGATGGAGAAAGGTTTGCTCTTCTTTGCTATTTGTTGAAAAATATTTGAATCAACGGTCAGTTTTTTTATTCAATGTTTGTTTTTGCATGTTTTTGTGCTTCTCGGTGTAATTTTGTGAAATTTGTATTATATTTCACACTTCTTGAGCTTATTCGTCAAAGTCGTAAATAAGCAACTTTGTTATGAAAAGATTCTCGAAAATGTGGCAACTAAGGCAATTCCAGCTTACAACTTGGATTGTTTGCCTCTCTTTCCCCAGTTTTCTGGAAAAGCACTTCATACTGATCCTGAAGAAATTCAAAAGTTTTTCAATGTTAATTTAGTTAATCTTATTTGCAAAAACAACTTGATAGAATGCACAATGTCACTAAAATTAATTAAACCACATTTCAACCAAGAAATTAAGAAGAATTTTTGACTGATTAAATTGATTCATTTGATACATTAAAATGCTTTTATCTCTCATTTGCATCTATGTTGATGCGGTTTGATTAACCATAATTTAAATTATGAGTAAATGATTTTCTTCTACTGCTTACTATTTTCGAGTTCTTTCAATACATACATTATATTGACAATAAACATTTTCTTGATAGATTATTTGAGACTAATGAATGTAATATAGATAGTACTTACGACTGATTCAATATTCATCGATTCTAAGATTAGTGGAAATCTTGGGGCTTCAATTTTCCTTTTATTGCTCGTTGAGTGTAACACCACATCGTTTCGAAAAATACTGAATGAGCGGTAATCCGATTCCCAATTGTGTCAACATGCTTGGTGACAAATTGCAGCTTGAGGGAGTGGACGAGGTTTTCTACCATCTACATCTCCCACAGATTCAGTTAATCTAATATTGGGAGTAACGTAAATATAGATAACAAAGAAAACAGGTAGAAAGTTGGGGTTGAGTTTCAACATTGAATTTAATTCTAGTTAGCAACTCTCACTAAAATTGCGTGGTCTCAGTCATATGTTTGTTTAGTGAATTAGAAACACCTTTCTCTCGGACATGAATTAAATTCCAGCGGTTGAGGAGAATGCTGGCAGTAAAAAGGGTTTCAAAATCATCTAAGTATAAGCCCGACTCTACGTCATACAGCATTACGAGATATTATGTTCACATTCGGCTGTACTTTATTTTCCCTACATTACTGTGGAGGACCAGTAAACACCAATAAACGGATTTTTCTCCTGGACATTTGCGGTTTCCTGCTTCGAATAAACTTCCACGCTGTGAAGTTGCAATCTACGGATAGTGTAGATAGTCGAGGTCGGCAATTTCTCCATCTCGTGATATAGCTGCGGTAAACGGCATTATTTATATTTGAGATAACGTAGGTGAATGTAACAGCATGGAAAGGTTGTTATCGTTTAAAAACATTAATAATACATTGATTCAATATTATATTTATTTAATTAAAATACATTAATTTCAGACTTTAAACATTTCATTACATTCAATGTTAATATTCTTGTCTGACATTTTAAAATATTAATTAAATTATAATTAATTAATTAGCCTAAATCATGCTATGGCTAATAAGTTCGTGATGTATCCGATTAATATTTAATTAAAACAAAGATGAAGGTGTGGTATAGTAGCCTGGGAATTCACCATGTGCCAGTCTGTAAATGTTCTCACATGTTTCACGAATCAAATTAGTGAGTTAACTATCGTGGTTTACTTACCATCGTGGTGCAACATTCAGGTATTATAAGCCGTGTACCAGCAGACATTGAGCCTTTAGATTGTTCAAAGTATGATAATGTCTACTAAACAAGATGGACTACAATGATAAGCTTTGTGATCTGTACACAATGAACTGTAATTTTTACGGTGCAATAAAGGTTTCCATTTAATTTTAACCTATGTAAAATTTGAACTCTATTTATCAAAAGAAAATCTTGTTTTCTAGTTTAATTGTTCCGTAAAATAAGTTCTCTTATATTTAATGTGGCCAAAGCTGATATTCCTTGTTTTATGTGAAAATAAATTTCTCCTTCAAAGGATTTTGAATTAAACGAGAATAAATTGTGAGGCGTAGTGGAAAAACAGTCATCGCATAATACCCGCTTTTCATCATTTAGGCATTTCAATGAACTTTATTTTTGTTTGTTATATTTTGTGCAAGAATTTTTTATGCGTTAACTTGGTACATCAGTTGGTCTTTTTTTTGCCATAGCCTGAGTGTTTTTCGTTGAGCAGTCAATGCACTTACACATTAATCGTGTTGATTTTTTTTTTTTTGTATTTTGCTTTTGCTTTGTTTCATCGGCTCAAAAAGAATGTTTGCTTTGAATCGAATGCATTGTGCAATGCTTCCTGTGGTGCAATACAAGTATGGAAATCATTCATACTCAAACGAGAAAAAATATTAATCTCCATTTGAAGTACAGAGTGTTGAATTTTAATGCCCAGAATTGTGAAACTTGTAGAAAAATGTTATATAATGTTACATGCTTTACAACTGGGAATAGGCGGAAATTTCGATTTCAATGAAAGCCATTGTAATCCTACTTGCAATCGAAGAATTACAATCACTGTATTAGAATACTATTTGGCTTTTTGCTTGTTACTTTTCTTACTCGACAGAATTACACTACTTAAAACTTGATGAACAAATATTTGTTTCAAATTACTGCGTGATGCAATTACTTCTCTTGTGCTAATCTAATCATTCCGTTTGCAGTCCGACGCCTACTGATGAAAGGCGTAAACCCAAATTCCAGCAACGAAGACGGCTTGACGGCTCTCCATCAATGCTGCATCGACGACAACGAATCCATGCTGCAACTGCTCCTCGAGTACGGCGCCAGCGTAAACGCCGAGGACAGTGAGAAGTGGACGCCTCTCCATGCCGCCGCCACATGCGGACATTTAAAATTAATCAAGTACGGTATCTGGCTCGTCGTCTGGCTTACGTTGAATGCGAGTTAACTTGCGCAAAATTACTCGATTTCGCGATGAATTATTCAATTATTCTTTGGATTGCAGGATATTAATCGCTCGAGGGGCGAATTTATTGGCTGTGAACGCCGACGGCAACATGCCGTACGATATCTGCGAGGATGACAAAGCTCTGGACTACATCGAGAGCGAAATGGCGAGAAGAGGTGTCACACAGCAGTTGATAGACGATACTCGAGCGCAAACCGAGAAGCGGATGCTGGATGACCTACGTTGCGTGGCTGCTCATGGTGGTGATCTCGAGGTGCCGGATGCACAGAATGCGACGCCGGTGAGTTATCTATTATTAAATCAACCAGAACATGCTGCTGAATTTATAGGGGCCAAATTGCTGTGCCAAGAAAGCCAAACTTTCAGGAAGTATAATTCAACAACTTTGTTAGCCAGAATGACCGGAATTCTAATATTTAACTTCTTCAATTCCCAAAGTAATGAAAAAGTTTTCTTCAACATTATGGGTTTACGTTCGGTTCTCTGTTTCATCTAATGTGATTAATCTGAATTCTACAACAAGATATAATTATTAATTAATAATAATTCTTTTAGAATATTATAAAATAATTATGCTGAAAGTGTTTATGGAACCCATTATTCTTATATTTAGGCCCTAAGGTGCAAACCATTCAAAGAGGCGACGTCGAAATTAATTTTCTTACTCACGCCTTATTAATATTAATATTCGTAATTGAAGCACTAAGCTAGCTTCATTTTAATGGCAGCGTCCGAAGAAATTATTCGAAAACAATGCAGCGATCAATTTTGATCAAGAAATATTAAGTATGCAAATTGATTCCACTTTGACTTGACAATAGCGGTAATTACAATTCTCAGACTTTTAATGTCAGTTGCAAAGGTGTCAGTTGAGAGTGGGCGAAAGAGAGAAGGAAGATATTATTGTTATCTAGGATTGACTAACAGATTTTTGGGGTTGATATTTAATTCTTCAATTAAATGAGTTGGAATGAATGAAAACACTTAATAATTGAAGTTGAACTTGGTGCAAATTTGTACAATAAAAGTAATCCTGAGAATTCGTAAGATTACAATTGATCATATGGATTCAGGAACGATTTGAATATAACTAATGATTCTGGTCGAGATTGTGCTAAAACCACGCAATCAGCAGGAATTACATGATACAATCAACACAATATTTACTGTCATAATTTCTTTATGACCATAATTTTGTTGCTACTAGAACATCTCACTAGAGTTCGTTTTCATTTATACCTTAAGAAAAATTTAATTATTAGGATGTCTTAATTATTTAATT
>JAODIE010000005.1:2455672-2482208 GCA_027575565.1 Diploeciton nevermanni
TATTCTTTCAGTATACACATTTAAAACTTACTATTTTTCTTTAAAGTTTTTTTTTGTTTAAATGTCGGTATATCAGTTGTATCGATTTCTATTTCTTGCAATTTTCCTAAAGGTCATCCAACTCAGCTACTGTTAGTGTATTTGGCCTCAAACGTTGGGGTTCTAAATAATTGTTTGTTTTCACTCTATCCTAGTCTTTCTGTTCAATTTGTTTACTTTTTGTATGTTTTTTTCTTTTTCAATCTGAATTCAAGAATTTTGCTTTATTTTAAGCTATTGGTTTAGTTAGTTTTCTCTTTATTTATCAATGCAGCGTGGGAAACTTTGTTTTAGATTTTAGTTGCGTGTATAGAAACTTATGAAACTGTGATGTGGTGATTCTTTTTGTACTCTGACTGGCTGATGATTCTTTATCTGTAGTGGTTTTTCGGGGGTTTAGTCAGACGAATGAAAAACAAGTGAAAAATGCGGGACAGGATTAACAGAGCTTACGACTACTAGCACAGGCTAAATGCACGCGTCCCGAACTATTTCACGTTCAATTTAATTAGTTAATTTTTTGCGTTTCTCGAAAGTTATTTCATTTAACAAGCATGTTAATAAATTGTCAGAACTGACAAGATTCAAAAAAGTAGAAGAACACAGAATTACTGTGGGAATATGAATTAATCATTTAAACGATTTGAAGAACATAGAATGTAGTGAAAATAATTTGAACTCAATGGCATTCAAGAAGAAATTTTATTCCGATCTTATCTCTCTATTCAACTGTAGCACTGGTTTCAATTGAAATGCCTGCTTTTATCATTAAAATGCACGCACAGCAATTCTCAAGAATTTTTCTCTTGAAAGTCTGGAGCTTTACGAAGAACTTTACAATTGATTTTAAATTAACTACTTGTTTCGGCAGAAATCCGGTAGGACTTGTTTAAATTGGATTTTAGTTTGTGAATCTAAAGAGTTAGTACGCACGATCTAGTCTTTAACATGTTCTTCCGAATTTTCTAAATGCATCGTGTCAATTCTCAAGAGTTTGCGGGAAAGCTCGGAAGTTGCTATCAATGTGTATGTGCGACTCACGCCTTCTCAAATTGGGTTTGAATTGAATCGAAATACAGTACCTACAGTCTTCACAGTATAGATATAAAAAAGATCTAAATTGAGATAAATCACTGGTATGCTGGATATTGATTTATTTCAAGGCATTTCAATGTAATTCAATTGACTAGTGACTTTACTGCCAGAAACTTTTTTTTATTTGTGAATTTTTACCTTAGGAAATAAACTCAAGATAAACACTAAAAGGCCTGCATACTAAATAAACTTATATCTTTTATACTCGGAGAATATTGAAAGTAAAAGAAAGAAAATCTTGAAATCGCATGAAATCAACAACGTTTCAAATATATAACGTTCGCACGAGAATTTTATTGCACCATCTTCAATCATACATCTTACACCAAACCAAATTGATGCGTTTGTCATCTTGTTTTACGTCCCCGTAAAAATAGCAGAGCATTCGCACTCTTCAAGAAAAAATCCAGATTAATGAAGGACTGTATATTTTATTATCACTTTGATGTCCTCATTCATCTCTGTTGCTTTTGGTAATCATCATTCTCTCATATGTTTCATTATTGCCTCATTACTGTTTCTTTTTTGGCTTTTAGCTACACATCGCAGCCGCTAATGGTTATTTATCAGTGGTTGAGTTCCTGCTAGAGAATAATGTAAATACGGACGTCAAGGACAAGGACGATTGGCGGCCAGCACATGCAGCCGCGTGCTGGGGACATGTAAGACGTATTTATTACCTTCCTTAGTTTTATAGTGAAGATGCAAGCGGTTTCGTTTTTATAAGGTCGTTGGAGTCAATTTTTCCTAGCTGAGATGGTCATAAATCATTTTATCGATAGGAACAATACGGAAATTGTGCAGCAGTTAATAGAAAATCGGGCTTGGTAATCGTTTATGGCGTTTACTAAAGATATACATTGTTGGTAGAAACTAGTGTTTATTAGCGAGGTCTTCCAAATAGCGAGGACCATTGTTTACTCTATTCACTCTATTACTCTATTGGCACAACTACGTGCGTTGAATGGAGGATGTTGCAGAACCAAGTGCATAAGTTATTAAGACCATGCTAAGAGGATCGATAATTAAGCATATCTGTGTCATGTTGCAGTTGGAAGTATTAGAGTTGCTGGTGCAAGCCGGAGCTGATCTGACGGCCAAGAACAAACATGAAGAGACGCCTGCAGGTAAACTAAATTTAACCATGTTAATCTACTACCTAACACTCCATATGGACTATCTCGAATGTTTGACAACACATTAAACTTAGTTAATTCTTGTTGCTAATACAACTCCTTTATTTACTTAGATATTTGTGAGGATCAGGAAATGAAAGATCGCATAACGGAACTAATTTTAGAGCAGAAACACAAACAGGCGGAAGCACAACGAACGACCAAAATTGTCAGAACAAAAAGTACTAACACAAGGACACAGTCAGTAAGACGGACGTCGCTTCGTGATAAGGGCCAGACCACTCGCAGAGACACTGTCGAAGAAGCTCGCTTTAGACATCAAGCTGCACAGGTATGTTATCAACCCCAAATTAGTTTTATGTTACGCTCTTGTTTCTAGTTCTTAGTGCCACAGAAACTGTATATATATATATGGCGTGGTTAATCTAATGAACACAGAGGGGATGATGAAAGGTATAAACAATAACCCTCTAAATTGCTTTGTGTGAAAGATTCGGATATCTGCTTGACTTTCATCTTCTGGCAGCCGTTGTAGGATACCAGAATGTGTGATGCATAAGAGAAGTGTCTGGAAACTCGGCGCTTGCTGTAAATCGGCCAAGAAGGAAATGAAAGTCTGATATGATTACATTTGTATGAGGATAAACGAAAAATTTGAGGTTTTGTAGGTACGATTTATCCTTGGAAATTAATTATACTTTGTTTCAAGTGGACTGAAAATGTAGGAAGTGATAAAAAATGAAGTAATGTTGAAAGGAACACTGCTTCTATTTTTATGGGTATGCCATAAATTAAAACCTTTCTTGTTTATTCCTCTTGTAGTTTGCAAATGTGTGTTTACAAGGTATTTACTTGATTACATTCTCCAATGCGGAAAAGCAAAAGAAAGAAATTTTGAATGATAGTTCAGGGTTAGAAGGAGGAAAACTTTTTGTATCTTTAACGTACTTATTTGCGTTGCCAGCTTACGGAGATAAGAAAATAAAATATATCATTTCAAAAAGTTCTCTTAGCATTCCATGTATTTTTCAAGAGGTTTAAGCTTTTTTAGGGTTCACCGGAAATAAAACTTAATACTTTGTAACATAGCTCCTAATTGAATTTTTCAGATTCAAACATAAGGTTAATTTTTTTTTTAAATTAATTATAGGAAAATACATATTGATTTATGTATCTCGCACGCTAAAGCTCAAAAGCTCAAACATCTGGTGAGTCTGATTTTAGTTCGGATGCATTATGAATGCATATAAATTTGCAAATCGGAATTGCAACTTACGTCAAGTATTTGCACAATGTTCAACTCTTGGCTTCGCCTGCATGGAACGCAATAACTCTTTTTCTATCAACATAATATTCACATATATGCATAAAACGCGGACACGTGTCAAACCGTCTTCCTAATTATTAAAATTTCAACAAAAGGCTGCGCTTACAACGCGTCATGGCGTTGCTACTATTTATTTATTTACAATATGCAATATTTATTCTACATATGTGCATCAAGTAACTGAGCATATGCATAAACCTCAAACACACATGACATGAAGTACTTCTTTTAATTGGTTACTAATAAATTAGTACTGGGATAATAAGAAGTGAAATATGAACTGTGTTTTTAAATGCCTTCAATATTAATAACTATAACTGTGAATTTTAATTGAGTTTTTCAACGATGAGAGCAAGAAAAAACAGACGCAAATAGCCGTCGGGTTTTACATATTTATTTTATCATTGTTGGAAATTGAGTTTTCATGTAGTAACATCATTATATAGATGTTTTATATTTTGAGATTTATATTCCTGTTAACCTACTAAAATACCTGCAGTATTTATTGAACCATTATATTTGTACTTTACAGTATTCCGTTTTATAATTAAATGCACGTGCATAACTTTTATTGCGCTCGTTTTTGTAATATTACCTAGTTTATTACATTTACAATATTAACTCATTTGTTTTTTTTTGCATCATTCATTATATAGCTATCGACAGGAAATGCAACGGATATTGCAAAGTTGCAAACGCTGTAATGCAAATACGAATTTATTTGTATCACTCCGGTAATTAAATATTTTGTTTGTTCTAATTTACTGGAATTGCACGTGATGAAAATTGCAATAGTTATCTTTACAACTAATTAATTCCGAGAATATAATTAATATGTTTATAGCATGCACAACTTTCTAATTTTATGTTTTACTGTGTTATATTTGATGATTTTCATTAATTAAATCGGTGGACGGAATCATTTCAGGGTTAATTAAATAAATTGTGAAAGTATAGTGAAGAAAATTGACTAGTGAAATTAATTTGGTTTGCGTATGCACAACTTGAACTAACTAATCAATTAAATGCAGTATGTTGATTTATGGCAATCGTATTTCATGTTGTATAATCTACAATTGCGTAGTTTAGTACTTCTCGAACTGCGCAATCCATCTTCGATCACCATTCTTCGTATCGCCACCTCAATTACTATCATACTGGTTGTACTCCAGTGGTGGTTTCAAACCGTGCCAATTTCTTCAAGTCTTCGCGCAACAACGCGCTATATATATCCTTCCACCATTATTCTAGTACACTATTATTTTTTAATTCAACTCATTTTTTACTTTCCACTTATTTGTTGTTGGACTTTCGCGAACGACTGGTGTCTTGCTATTCCAAAATTGCTAGTTCAAAGGTGTCTGACTGTACCTTTTGCTATCAGATATTTGTTGTCAAATGCATTGCCTTCATGATATTTTTTTTACACTGTGCGGCGAATGTAATTATTACCCGGGTTGGCATTGCTTTCGAGTGTTTAGTGGGTGCTGTGGTGTAGGGAGCGGTGAGGAATTGCAGCGATAACTTGTCGCCTGATACCCCTACGGGTTTGTTACTGACTTATATAAAAAAAATGTGCAATGAGGTCTCTTTCAACGTATGACATACACGAGTAGTTTCATCTCTAACAATTGTTACCAGAATAAGAAAGGATAAGAATGAAGCGAAATAAGAAAGAACCTGGTATTGTTTTAGTCTCTTACAAAGTAAGTCACTTGAATGAATCTAACAGGAAATAAGGTCAAAATTCTAAAATACTTTTTTTATAATTTCAGTTTATACTTATAGAACTTATAGAGTTGCGTGTGTCCTAATAGTATAAAATTTTGTTGGCGTCTAGACTACATTAGAGCTGAGAAAAACTAATATAACTGTGATTTGCAATGCAAGTTACTTCCGCAAAGTTTTTTAACCTACTGCTAGGCAGTAGTGTACTTACGAATTTTTGTGTTCCATTTTGTTCTCAACTTGTCCAATAACTCAAGTAGGAATAGTTAGTAATTACTATATGTGTATGGATTTTTTGGTGGTAGCTGCTGCATTTATCTATACATGTTTGTTAAGCAAAAACTTTTTAATTATGTTGTTACTTGAGAATGTTATTGTTTTATGAATTAAAATATTTCATATTTATTTTCTTAATGAGTACAGATTAGAGTGCTCTAACTATGTTTTTAAAAATGTTTCTTTGTTATAAACTTTCCACTTTAACATGAAAACATTCAAGTGGCTTTAGGAAGCTCTGCTCTTAGCAACCGGCAACTGAGCAAGAGTATCATAGATGGAAGATGGATGCGAGACTAGGGATTAACTTCATATAAGTTTATCGCAGTGCCTGTAACTGCATTATTCAGTGCAACCAGATTTACTCTAAAAGTTGACATACCAGTTTTTACTACGTGCTTTTATGCCACCTTTCGCATCTCTATTCTCTGGGATAGATCGCTGCACACCATTGATCCAGTTTCCAGTTGAAAGACGCCACAATAGATTCTTAAAAAATATAATTAATAATAAACTATTAAAAGTTTATAACAATTTATAAGAAAGTTAATATATTATTCTTGTTTTGTCTGTTTTAGGGGCTTAATATAGATGAACAAATACCCCAAATGAATGGCACACTTCAAAATGGTGTCGCCCTTCACGTTAACAACCATCATAATCACATCAAAAAACAAAACAATGATCGATCGTTAGTACCTGCTCACATGACCATTGAAGATCTTGAACGACGAGCACCCGATGGAAAAGACGATGATGATGATGGCCTTGTGGAAGAAATAATTGAAAACAATAAAGATAAAAATTATAATGGCAATGGCGACGCAAAGGTGACTGTCGTCCATGTTCTGGTGACCATCAATGGTACGGGTACACTAGCAGACCTTAAGAAGCAACGCATGCAAATGCGGACTTCTAGCGCTCCCGATATCAACAGTCCAGGATCACCAGTAAGCACCATTTCTGATGGCGGTGATTCCAACACCGCTGCCGCCACTGCCGCCGCTATGGCTGGTTTACTCAAGTTTACCACCGACGAGGTGGTTGGAGCCGAAAAGCCCCGAAAATGTTGTGTTATTGTTTAGTTATTTTTGAACATTTAAACTTGCTCGGCATAAAGCAGGAAAAGTAGCAGCAGACTTTATAGTAACTGATAACATCTGAAAATTCATTAGGTCATCAAACAAAATCAGTATTTGAAAGTCTGAATTTATACATAATTGTATTATAATCCTGAAACGCTGCTGATTAAAATTACAATATGGATAGTAATTAATTATTTTATACATATTGATTATTACTTGTTATTAAATCAATCTATGAGGTTATTATGTAAAAATTGTTTGCAATTATCGTGATAAGTACTGTTTTTATTGTTGAAGTGAATTATGGTAACGAGTTAATGAAAACAATGCATTCCGTTATAGTTTTGACCCATTCCAGTGTTCTTTTGATTAATTCTTAATAGATCCGAGATTGTTTAGGTTTTAATGTGGTCTATAACTATTGGTTATTGGTCAATTTATCATAATCAAATCAACAGATCAAAATCTGACAAATTCTCAACGAGGATGAGATTGTCTTTTGTCTATAATCATAACTATCAAAAGAACAACTTTTCCATTTGTGTAAAATCAAAACAAATTCTGTCTTGTTACGCTTAGAATTTCTTAAAATATTTACTAATTTGTAAATTGTTCTTTACTGAATTTGTAATCTTTTCTTTTTTGTATATAGACAAATATTAGCAACAATGCAGGAAGGAGCAAACTGTAAATTTCTATACATATTATTTATTTCTTGGCAAGTTTTCTGTAATAATGAAAACAATTGAGATTTCTGTCGCCTTTTATTGCATGCAGGTTTGTTTATAACTATCCAATCATGTAAGGATACACTCCGTACATTTGTAGCAAATAGTTTGCATTCATATCCAACTCTTCGTATCATAATCACGTTTCATAACGCAGTTGAAAGTTTTTGAAGCATTATAAACATTTGAGCGGTAGAGAGAAATTTAGCCACGTTGAAGCTGTTTGTTCAGCAGCCCATGTTGGTAAATGTGAATATACGGAATTGTTATTAATCTAAATATGTTGGAGATTGTAAAGCGAGAAATCAAATGCATTTTATTCGGTCTAATTAAGACATTAAGAATAAATGTTCAAGTCAAATATCATCAACCTAGCATAATTAATTTAATTGGGTCAATGTTAATCGAATAAAGGAATGATTGCAACAGTTGGGATGTCCTAATTTCAGGTGGAACTAGGCCATCAACTTGCTTGAGAAGATCAATAAGAAAATGACTGCATTATGGATGCGCTCTTATTTTTATGAGAAATACAGTACAACACCATTAAAACCACGTGTGATGTACATGTAACAAGCGATACTTAATCTCCCGCCAAACTCTTTGGAAGGCGGTACCGCACCTCGTGACTTTCCTTAATCTGTTCTTGATTAATACCCTTCCTTGGAATGCGGTTCTATGAGTAAACTCTTCCAGGTTCAATAGACACGTGAGAACCGAATCTTCCAATTTGATATTAATAAGGGTATATATAGCGTAATTGCCTTTCACGGCAAAAATAAAGTCATCATACCGTTCAATAATTTTCTAACTTTATTATGACAATTTGTTATCAAATATTCGGATTAGAGAAAATATGTCATGGGAATTGCTCTAAATCAGGTCATGTGGTTTGTACGAAATTTTAAGTAGCCATTTTAAAACTGAGATAATTTGTGTCAAAGACAGGTTTTATCATCGAATTTTATCTTCTCATTTAATGAATGTTCTCTGAATGTTCTAGAGGAATGCAAAGCAAATATTTGATTGAATTTGACAAAACAGAATATAAGCAGTATATTAAACTTAAACGACGTTTGGATTGGCTTAAACTCAATGAAGTCACATGACTAGTTATTTATTATTAGCGTTACTTACGTCCACTTGATTTTTTAATGTCCTTGACACTACAGTCCACTTAAATGTAATTCATTGTACATTAGAGCTTGAGTTTAATGTACACCTTTATCAGTTGCGTTGAAAATTTCCTATTGAGTCATTTGTGGAATTTTAATATCGGTTAACCAGCGATAAATATTTATTTTTATGTTACTCTCTGGAAACACAAAATGAAAAATTATTTGTCATACTGATAATTGCGTAGTTCGATTACGAGTATTTCATTGGACTTTATTAATCTTTATCTCTTGATATGCAAAGTAGTGTGAGAATTGCTGTGCATTAAATCAAGGCTCACAACGCAGACCCAGACCGTCTATCAGATAGTGGATTTCAAAAAAGTGATATCGGATCGGTATTCGGTACAGATAGTACCTCTGAGGTAATTGGAGAGTTTGGCATTCGGGGATTGCAAAGCATGTTCATTCTACGTCGTGCCTTTGAGTTGGTGGGACGCCGTGTTGAAGCAGCAGAAAAAAAAATTACGAGGTAGGATGAAGTTCAGTGATTGGTTAGTTTTATGCATTAAAAGAAATATAAACAAACAACACGTGCTTAAAACAAAATATTGTGCGGTATAAACCGTAATTGGATAATTTCAAGGATTGCCGTAAAGTAATTACGATTAAGATAAACAACTTACAATGTTTTGTCGCGCAAGGCTACGCATACTTACCACACTCATAGTAACACCTTGGAATAATCATTGAATTTTCTTATATAAATGCGGAGTTATTATAAGTTCAATGGCAAAACAGTGCGAAGTTGAAGATGAACATTAAAAGTCATGTAATTATTTCACGTGTGAAAACATGGAATAATTTTGTACCAGGTCCTTCTGCGTCTGCTCAAACTCATTCTGTTTCTTTCAGTTCTCTTTCTAAAGACCTTCAGAACATACGCAGTTTGCACTCGATGCGTTCTCAGTTACCCTCTGCACTTCTCCGTAATCGGTTCAGTAGTTCAAGTCGCAAAATCGACCCAATACTGTCCTGATTACAGAGTCATTCGAATAAAGTTAATCTATTTCACGACTATCCATCGTAACGACCTGAATATAATTATTAATTTCATTACAAGTGGCATTATTTTTGTGGTGGTCATCATAATTAAATCCGAATTGCAGGAGAAACTCGGTAATAAGTAAGAGTAGGTAGTTAATTAATTATTATGTAGGGAAACATTAAAGTTACAACACTCATAAAACAGTAAGCTGACAGTAATCACGTAGTAGGAGAGTGGTAATTATGTTTCCAGTGCAAACTTTTCACTGGTGCAGTTATATGTTGCCAAGGGATTAAAGCGTATTTAATTATATTTTTAATATTTGCCAGGTGTTAAATATAGTTACAACATTGATATCATAGTTTGTTCGATTTTGCAGTGATAAACTTATAAATGTTGCGGCGTGGATTACGAATGAGTGCAAATGTGGCAAGGTAATTAAAAACTAAGAATGTACCGTTAGGTGACAGCCTGTAGAATTTTGACGATTTAAGAACACCTAACTGTTTGGTAGAGATTAATTTGTTTTTATATTATGTCCACTAACTGAAGAGGCCAAGTTTCAAATCATAATACAACGGCCTACGTGATTAAAATTGGGTAGTGGGTAATGTATTATTCACTGTTATTTAATTTTGCAATGTTTATAAACAGATATTGAATACACGCATGGAATATTAAGTTGCAACTGATTTAGTTCAGTTTAGTGCTGACTTCAGTGCTTTACACCTAGTCTAGTGTTAAGTTTTTTTCAACTTTAACTTCCACGAATAGGGTTCAATGTTGGCACAAAACCTGTGTAGATTTACTTTAGATTTTTTAATATGGCAATATATTCTTGGGAGGTAGAAATCATTAACACATTTCCTTGATTCAATTCGGGGGCTGTTTTTACATTGTGTTTTGTTTAGAACAATGCCAACGTTAAATCATGAAGTGGACACCCCATTCGAAAAGGCCACTTTTGGAATGGGCTGTTTCTGGGCCAGTGATAGTCTCTACGGTGGCACACCGGGTGTTCTCCGAACAGTGGTTGGTTACTCAGGTGGTACGAAGGAGAATCCAAAATATCGTGATTTGTAAGTACAATTATTTTGCTTGAAAAAGACAACAATCATTTTGGGGACTTTTTCAGAGGTGATCATACTGAAGTTATTGAAATTCATTACGATCCTAAAACAATTACATATGAGAAACTTCTTAATTTATTCTGGAACCACCATGAATATGGCCTTACTACAAGAATCAAGCGTCAGTACATGTCACTCATCTTGTACCACAACGATGAACAAAAAAATATCGCGGAGCAGTCAATGGCATGTGAGGCGAAAAAACGAAATGAAATGTTGATCACAGAAATTGCCCCAGCCAAGGAATTCTACCCCGCAGAAGAGTAAATACTTGATAAATGGGCAATATCATTGTGCCTATTGATTTTCTTTTGTTTTTGTGCAGTTACCATCAAAAGTATAGAGTACAGCGTCATCCCTGGCTCTATGAAAGTCTCAAACTATCCCCTGAATTGCTCCACAAATCGCACATCGCCGCAAAGCTAAATGGCTACGTTGCAGGTCTTGGCAAAGAAGAAATAATAGAAAAGGAGCTGCAAGCATTCGGGTTTAACGAGAAAATGATCGAATATGTACTCAAAGAATGGCAATCAAACAAAGGCGGCACTCTTTATTGCTAGAAACTCTTCGTTTGCTGGAAAAGCGGGGAGTAGTATTATAACACTTTTAACTAAGACATGATAGTTTTAAATTTAATTTAATAATTCAACAATCTAGGAAGGAAACAAGATTAATTTTTATAACGTATAATATAATGCAAAATGATTCAGATTATAACGAAAATAAAAGAAAGCTTCTTTGCACATTTGGGATAGCACTGCGAAAAATATGTCAGCCCGCTTCGTTGCTAAATCACAAATCAATGTCCTTTTATGCTTTGCCTTACATTTTTGATTGCTATAAATGTAACGTAATTAAAAGTGTTTTGCTTATATCAACAAACAGTTCTTTGAAAAAAAAAAACCAGGAACGTAATCAACGGATACGATATTTATAATTAATGCCTGCGGGAATATTTACAAGTTGCAATTAAATATTGTATAGAATATTTATGCAATACTCATTTGAATTGCGCTTATTTTAACTTCTATGCATACATATGGGTAAGGTTGATTTTCAATTTCCGTTTAAGTAAAGACGCCAAACGCGTTCCATTCGCTTTCAATCTTATGATAAAATGTGTAGTTAAAGTAAAAGGACGAGAATCATATACGTGAGTGTTCAATCAGCAGTTATTCAACGCTAAGTTGAGACCATGTTTTTCAATATATCTTTGACGGGCATTGGCGATCAACTGAGCCTTACGCTCCTGGAAGGAAAGAGTACGTTCACTGGCGGATTTGCCAAACGTCGATGCTGCAGTATTAAATGGATCTTTGCTGTTGGGTGTTACTGTTGGCGTTCGAATTGGCGTTGAAGTCTGAGCTTCCGATGAGGAGGAAGACGTACTTGTTGACGGCGTGGGCAGAGTTTCTGGTGTATATGGAACGAGACCCTCGAGAATGTTTGTTATTGTAACATCAATGTTCCTCGTTTTTGCTGCGAAAGCAAACATTTCATTTGAGAAAAACTTATTCTTTAGAACTAAACATGTTGTACTCACCTAAATCTTTGTAAATAACATTAAGTGGCACCATTGGCAAGACTTCCTTGACTTGTCTTCCCATTCGCTGAATTTCAGTGTTGATTGCCGCCATTTGAGCATTGCGTACTGGAGCACTTTGTATCCTCTGCTGTTCAATTACATGCCGCTTCTTATGTTCTTTCATGTCACTAGCACTAAACTGAGTAGCCTCAATTTTGAGTGATTTACCCATATCAAGCTGAAGTTTACTACAAAGTTCTTCATCGCTAAACGCTTTCTTCTCAACTGACGGCAGAAACTTAATCTTGTAAACAGTAACTGGTGAAAACATATAGTAAAATAAGTTGCTCCAATAACTTGAGTCTATTGTAGCAATTGCAATATTGAACACTGGTCTCTTTGTCTCAATAAGCACAGGCTGTATTTTGCTGGCTAGAGATAGCTGCCAAGTGTTGAATTTAAGCAGTCCTTTACCATTTGTTTCAGTGCACTCAGGTTGTAGGAATAGTGAAGCCTTATTCCTGGTGTTAAACTGTGCAATGTTGTTTTTGAGACCATCTAAGTTGGATAAAGAACCAAAATACTTTTGGCCAAACAATTTAGATAACTGTGTGTCAATAGTAGCTGCAGGCTGAAACAGTAAGAGCATTGGAGTATAAAAAAATATTTACTTGTTAATACTTACAGTAACACATTGTGTTAAAATATTGATTACAAAACTATCTAATGCAGATACTTGATTCCCTACAAATGCATCCACATCTTCTTTCTTCTCAATATTTTCAGCATTTACTGAGATGCCAAATGTAATACAGAGCAGTTTTTGATAGATGACTTGCAAGAATTTAACTTTGGGAAGAACTGTTGATAATAGTAGCACAATGAGCAGGAATACAAATCGTACTAGAAAAAGCAAAACTCCAATGGGCATATACAGCAGTAAGAATCCATTTGTATCTGGAAACCTGCATCATAATCAAATGTTACTAGTATTTGGATATTGTATAATTTGAGTGTCCTTACCTGCTATAATTGAACAATTGCTTTACTTCAATGTTGTTTGCCATAGTCTTTGGTGTGCGACCGTGACGCGTGATCGCTGAATATTATTTATTGAAATAATAATTATTGCCACACTGAATTTGCACGCGCTGCATTCGATAGTCGCCAAATACGTTTCGTATCAAATTCTCTAGTCCATACAGTGGAATTTGTGTGTTTATTATCTGGTTTTCGACACGATCAGTTGATGGCGAAATATTTGCGCCGTTCACTTGCTCTGTTGAAATAGCCTGGTTACCTCGCTAAACTGATCATCGACTAATCGACAATGAATCGGGTTTTGCCTCGTGAGTCTCTCTTTTACCGTTGAGGTAGAGGACACTTGGCTGCAATCCAAGAGTGTAAAGCGAGCAAAGCAAAACAAGGTGCAAATCCGATGCTAAGATAGGTTACCAACTGGGCGACTGACGTCACAATCAGAAGTTGCTGCTGCCGACGACAACGTCCACGAACGTCAACATTTTGGTATTTTTCTCGAGATTGTTGTCTACCTATGGCTTTCACTTTAATTTAGCATATATTATATTGTAATTCATTTACGGGATAATTGTTCTGGTTACCTATATCGAAGTAGCGGTGGCAGAATATGAGTTTAAGTATTTATGAAAAGTTGTGATTCTTAGTTTCAGTGTAGATATATATTTGAAGAATTAAAAAAATATATATCATTTATATTGAAGCTATAATTTAAATATTTTTTGCCGGGCACATTTGGAATATTGAAAATTATTTTCACTTAAAAATTTTAAATTTGCCGAGAATCCGAACTTCAACGACGTGTGTTACTAAATTTCTAACCATACCGACGTGAATTGTGTTGTCGTAGTGCGGTTTACCGATCGTTTCGTCTTTTCTAACTAAACTAATTAAATTTAATGTATTAAAGTATAAAAATTTGTTTAAGTCACATCAATATCCAACAATGAGTACAGAAAACAATGCATGTTGTGACAAAGATAACATGCCCACTAGCAAAGTGAAGATTCTGGCAATTCATGGGTATCGCCAAAATGCTGAAGTGTTTAAAAGCAAAACTGGATCATTTCGTAAATTAGTACATAAGTGGGCGCAATTTACATACATAACAGCACCGCATAAGGTCTTGGTTGTAGAAAATGATGATATGGAGATTGGCCAAGCCAAAGATTTAGGTACTTCAATCCTTCAATCAAAGAAATCAAACAATTAGCTCCTTGCACTCTATTTCAGAACAGTATGGTTGGTTCTTTAACAGGGAGGATAACACATTCAGGGGCATTAGGAAAGGTGGACCAGCAATTGGTTATGATGAAAGTATAAAGTATATTGAAAAAATCTTTGAAACTGAAGGGCCTTTTGATGGCATTTTTGGCTTCTCACAAGGAGCCTGTTTTGTTGGATTATTATGTGATTTACAACAGAGGGGCAGTAAGTAATATAAATGACTTATATTTTACAATACTGAAGTAACTGTTTCTGTTTAGTGTTGCCATTCAAATTCAACTTTGCAATCTTATCATCCGGATTTAGGTCTGGGAGTCTTCCTCATACAAAGTATTATTGTGATACTATAACAATTCCAAGCTTACATGTATTTGGAGAGAGTGACAAAATTATTCCAACTGAAATGAGTATAGACTTGGAAAGTGGATTTGATAATACCACAATTGTGAAACACTCAGGAGGGCATTACTTACCAGCAACAGCCACACAAAAGCATGCTTATCAAACATTTATGAAAAATATGTTGAAGGCAAAGGATACAAAAGTAGAACAAACATAGTGCATAAAAGTTATATTATTTTGTCGTGAACATAACTTAATTTTAAAAAGTTATTTGTTTTGTTATTCTTGGAGCGTACTGCAACCATGCCGGATACCGACATCGTAGTTGACCTCTATTTTATATCTATTATATTGAATATACCTCCAGCAGGATTTGCACCCGTGTCCCTCGAATATGCACCTCGCTGTCAATGCTACAGTCAATGCATCAGTGACGGCTTAGCGACTGTGTTACGGAGCGGAGCTAAAAAAAAATTATTAATTTGATTTTTTTTCTTTGCCCCATTTCCATAACATTAAGCATCCAAATTCAGTAAATGCGATTGGTAGTATACGTACTTGCAATGAAAGATGGTTGAGATTTGGTCTTGCAAGATTTTATTTATGCTTCTAACCTAAGAATTTCTCATCCTGACGCGTTGTCTGCAATTGTTAGGATTTTTATTGTTTTAATTAGACATGGATTCAACAGAAAAAATATTAACTTTAATTAAAGACTTTTGTAAATTTCTACCAATCCATATAGAAAAGTGGGAAGATGTGTTACCTTCACTAGCAGAGAAAGTTAAAGGAATAGCAAATTTGTCTGAACAACTTCGAGGAGTAACTAGGTAAATGAATATAACTAACATATTTCATCACTGATATGCTAATGAATTTTCTAGAGCCAATATTGAATATATGTCGGATTTTTCGACAGTACAAGAATGTTTAAGAGTGAGTATTCTAAGAAATGTTGAAGAAGATATGAAGTTTGTCAGAGATTCTATGTGAGTACTGATTTTATTAATGTTTATTGCTTCATGTTATATTTGATTATTTATTTTAGTGACAAGCTGAGTAGGTTTAACACACAATTAAAGGACAAGCTAGAAAAACTTGAAACATTATCATTGCAATTGGATTGGGATGATGAAGATTCAGAAGTTTTGAATGGATCTCCATTAATTCCACCATTAGGAATACTTCTTCAAGAATCTTTGGCTTTCTATACATTTTTTAATGCTACATACAAAAACATGCAAACCTTAACAAAAATCTTACCACTAATGGATGAAGAAAATATGAAAATATGGGAGGATGCATTCTGCATTAAATTAAAAAATAAGACCATAAGTGGACTAATTGCAATAACACAATATACATCTGATGGAGTGGTTTTGACTTAAGATGAATTAACTTAATTTATTCATTCCCTTTAAACCTAACTTATTCATTATTGTTTGCACTAAGTCTATTTCTTGGAAAATGTTTTGGGATTAGTTTGCATGGTAAAGGTTGAACTTAATCTAATGGAGTAGGTGAAATTTGGCAGCGCGAGGCGGTGTGTGGGTGGTTGAATGAATCTCTCATTTGCGCTTGGTAGCGGCGCGGTGGTGGCCTTGTGACATCGTTTTGTCGGTAAGCGCCGCGCATCGGTATTGATTTGTCTGAATCTTCGCTGGCGGCAAAGGCTTCGCGCGATTGTCTAGCACCGTGGCGCGAGTCGTTGCTGCGTCGGCTCGCGGTTGAGACGAGGTTGAGCTTCGAGCTCGTACGAACCGTCCACCCTCAACAAGTTCTCGGGTAAGTGAAATTTTATTATTCAAAGCAACAATATGCATTCACGTAAGCTGTTTTTGTACTTTATTATTGAACATGTGATGGCGTGGTAGTAAAATTTATATTCTTATTGTTTCGCATTCAAGAAATTGTTTTGTATTAACAAGTGGCTCAATTGAGAGTCGATGGGGATGTTCATTGAATGCTTGGCGTGATGCATTTGCGTTGAGAATCTGGCAACATGCCAGGCAAGGGATGAATGCTACGGGTAGGATTAAAAGCCATCTGTGTGGAGGGATAATAAAGAAATTGATTAAAAATAGATATGTTACAGATACAGTGTTTTTTGTATTTAACATATATTTTTTGTGATGCAAGATATGATATTGTTTTTATAATGTTTCAAATCTATAAAATTATATGGGAAAAATATAATTTACTGGTTGTGATGCAGTGATAAAATGTTTCAATTTGTCATAAATAGTGAGATTTATATGAATCGTTGCAGTTTTCATCAGTAAACGGATAAAATAGAAACGAAGAAACTTATAAAGAGTTAAACATTGCAAAAAGTTTGAGCATAAAATCAATAACTGGTATTTATTTTATAGAAACTATTAAATTATTTAGGTATATGAGCAAATATAAGATAATTAACTTGATATCAGGACTTTAAGACTTATTTCATAATTTGGAAAACCTTTTTGCTTATATTAGAAACTAATGTAATACTCTCAATAAATTTATTAAGAGATGAGTGTAAAAAGAAAACTTGTAAATACACTTCAAGTGGATTTATGAAATTTAGTTGTTTTGTAAAATATTTCTATAACGTTGGAAATGCAGATGTTTTCCGTTGCGTTCCATTCAGTAAATTATGTTTGCACTCGTAACAACGTACGGGATTGAGCAAGATCACGTCCCTGTTACCATCTGCGTTTTCTTGCAGAATATATTTTATTGAACGGTGACAAAACATGCCGCCCCCGTATAAAACTGTTTTTAAGCACAACCCACGCAATTTCTCTATGCACAGTTGTCGGCGGAGCGCCATTCTGCTCCCTCGCAACATATATATATCGATTTTACGCGTGCCGGCGCTTCAGTCAACACGTTTTTCAATTTACTATATCAATGATAGCTATGTAGGTAGCTTATGCTAGGTCCTTAAGTTCTTGCTTTATCCCAAACACGCGTGATCTGAAGTTTAATTGTGTCTCTCCAGGCGTGAAGATGTGATGCTTGTTTTCTCATCCTTCTATTGATGTTGTAATCGTTCTGCTGGTCACGTCGCATTCTAATAAACATGGCAAACACAGCACATTTAGTGCGGCGGCAGAGTTCGCGTGATTTGAATCCGCAGAGGTCTTTGGATCGGTTAGAGTTGAAAGAAATGAAAGGACGGCTAGTTGTTGAAAACGGAACTAAAGGTGCTGGCAAATTTGGAGGTGGCGGATGTTCATATGGTGCAACTAATGCTGCATTTGAAGACACAAGCCCGAATAAAACAGCAACCACTATAGCTCCTCCTGCGTTAGCAAGACCACCTCAATCGTCCGGTAGTAGCAAACGCAATTCACAGGACGGCGGCAAAGCGGTATTTAAACCCGAGTGCAATGAAGAAGAAAGAGAGTCTTGGGATTCCAAACTTACATTTATACTGGCCACAGTTGGTTATGCTGTTGGGTTGGGTAACGTCTGGCGTTTTCCGTATCTGGCACAGAAAAATGGTGGCGGCGCATTTTTGATACCGTATTTTGTCATGTTAGCCATCGAGGGAATTCCTATTTTTTATCTCGAGCTGGCAATTGGTCAACGTCTCCGCAAAGGTGCTATTGGCGTGTGGACACAGGTCTCGCCATACTTGTCAGGTAATTATTCAACGTCCCACTTTGATTTATACTGTGTCACCATCAAGGATTGCTGAGACTGTGTTTGCTAGGAATTGGTATCAGCAGTGCGATTGTGTCTTTCAACGTGGCTTTGTACTACAACACTATTATCGCTTGGTGTCTTTTCTACTTCCTACAAAGTTTCCAAGCTCAACTTCCTTGGGCTGAATGTCCCAAAGTGTTCTTTGACAACAAGACCTACACCGAGGAGCCAGAATGCGTCGCTAGTAGTCCTACGCAGTATTTCTGGTATCGCACTACTTTGATGGTGTCACAGGACATCAACACGCCCGAAGTGTTCAACTGGAAGATTGCAATGTCACTGATCATCGCCTGGGTGTTGGTTTACATGTGCATGATCAAAGGCATCACCTCAAGCACCAAAGTTGTCTACATCACGGCCACCTTTCCGTACATCGTGCTAATCACGTTTTTCTTCCGCGGTATAACTCTGAAAGGTGCTTCCGACGGCATTGTTCATTTGTTTACCCCGAAATGGCACACGTTGGCAGATCCGGTCGTATGGCTGGAGGCAGGAACACAGATATTCTTCTCGCTTGGATTGGCATTTGGTGGTTTAATTGCATTCTCGTCCTACAACCCAGTCAATAACAACTGCTATCGCGATGCAATTCTTGTCTCATTGACGAACTGCTTTACGTCGATGTTTGCTGGAATCGTTGTGTTCAGCATCATTGGTTTCAAAGCAACAATGACGTACGAGCGCTGCTTAGGAGAACGTAATCACACTATGACCGATGTCATTGGGACAAACCACTTTAATTTCAGTGTATTGCCAGAAGCAGGAGCAACGTTTGCCGTAAATACTCCTCATGGAATTAAGGAGATTGTGATGCCAAAATTACCGGAATGTAGTCTTCAGAAGGAACTGGATAATGTAAGAGCACGGACATACTTTATGAGTTTTATCTCTTCCATCATGTTAATTCATATTTCTGACATTTCATACTTTAGCACATTGTTATCTCAAGTTTTTGTATTGCTTTCATTTATCTCTGAAGCTTTGTTCGAAAGTTTTCGCGTGCATGTAGACTAACGTAAGAATTGTATTGTGCTTTTTCAGTCCGCATCTGGCACGGGTTTGGCATTCATAATATTCACTGAAGCTATAAATCAATTCCCGGGCGCGCAATTGTGGGCCGTGTTGTTCTTTCTAATGCTTTTTACTCTGGGCATCGACTCGCAGTTCGGTACCTTAGAAGGCGTCATCACTTCACTTGTCGATATGAAACTGTTTCCAAACTCCGGAAAAGAGGTGATCACTGGTGGTCTATGTCTGGCATGTGCGGCGCTCTCCTTGGCTTTCGCTCACGGTGCCGGAAGCTACGTTTTTGTCTTATTTGACAACTTTGCTGGTAACTTTCCATTGTTGATCATTGCGTTCTTTGAATGCGTTGCAGTGGCATACATCTATGGTTTGAAGAGGTATGAGATAGAATAATACAAGGTTTAGAATTTTATGTTTGCGATGTTTAGATTTGCTGACGATATTGAAATGATGACTGGATCACGGCCCGGAATCTATTGGATGATTTGTTGGAAGTTCCTCTCGCCACTCGCGATGTTATCCATATTGGGAGCAAGTTTCATCGAGATAGCAACAAAAGGATCAGGCTATGATGCTTGGGTGCCTTCGCTGGGCATAACGGAGCGTCACAGCTGGCCAACGTGGGCATTCGTACTCATTTTGGTATTGATTTTTATGTCAGTGATTTGGATACCGGCCACCGCAATTCTAAGGTAGAATGACTGCTATGTTAGAGATGATTGAGGAATTAAAGTAAATCAATTTAACTTGTAGATTATTCGGTGTCATTCTGATTGGTGAGGAGGAAAAGTCTTGGTTTCCAGCTAATGACCTCAAGGAATTTCATGGCATCATGCCGCATGAGCCTACTCCAGCAGAGCAACTTCTTTTTTGTATTAGGCCTGATGGCAGTGAAGGACTTTGCTGCCCAACTTACCATTCCTATGACTTAGACGATGAGGATTAGGAAGACAAGACGAAGACAATAAGAGGATTACTATCCTATGAGTAAGATGCTTACATTTTATAATTTTACTTTTACGAAATCGTTTTATGATATTGTTGGACAATAATTTTGAGAAGACGTAAGGGTGTTTGAAGACAATAACATTTGTTTACTATTTACTCAAGAAAGCAGAGATATTGATAGTGTTATCTTATTCATATTAATTGTAAATGTTAGATATACAAAGTTTATTCATAGTCATGCATATTCACATCATTACAACAATTTCAATAATTCATGTGAATTGAATGTGATATCATAATAGCACAAATTGCGTGTTTTGCAATTTTACCTTCATACATAAAAGCTCACGTCAGGAATGTCGATTGATTTGGATGACATTCGCGATATATGATAGCGAACTGAAAGAAGCAAACATATCCACAACGTCAGTGATTCCCAAAATCATAATTCATGACAGTTCATTTGAAATAATACATAACAACATACCGCTTTGGGAATTAAAATATACTCAAAACTTCACATATCGAAATCCATGCCAAGTTCAGTTCAATATTTCGAGTTAAGTTCAGGATAACGTTGTTGGTTTGGTGCGTTGCGCACCACAATTAATTATTTACTAGTCAATTCAATAAATTAACTGACTAATAATTAATAAAGTACCCATATTAATAAATTAACAAAGTGAGTGACGTGCTTAATCTTAACAATAACGCGGTGAATTATAACACAACTAATGTACTTATATTTGTCTATAGCTAGTATGTGATTGATCATTGTTATATTGTTACTATTGAATGCGGGTTGAGAAGAAGTGGCATTCCTTTGAGAAGATGTGAAAAGTTCCTTTTATAACTGATTTAAAATGGAATTTGAGTTGCTAAGAAATTGAACTATACACGTTTTAATTGACGGTTTGACAATAAAAAGAGCTTTTTATTGTATTTACAGTTTATGGATTATAGAGAGACAATAAATTTACGAATTAAATTTAGGTATTAGATGATGTTAAGTATAGATTATGGGCAAATGAATACCTCCAAAAAAGAAACAATGACAAATAACTAGATGTATTATTAAACTCCATTATTTGACTAGTTGTACATGTACTCACGTATTAACTAAATGACAACAAGATTAGTTTTGGCCAAGTAACATACTGATACATAAATATGATATGAATTCTTTTGATTCAAGTCGAAAAAAAAAACAGATAAAATACAGTAGAATATTGAAACGATATTTAATTAATGCCAAAAACTATATGTATACATTATTTAATTGATAAAAATATAAGAAATGGGAGGTGTATAAAAGCACATTTATATATATATGTATATATTGATTCTTGTTATATTATAAATAAAGAATGTACAAAAAGTGGACAGCATTGCATATAAATACCAATAAATGTTAGATGAAAATAGAAGACGATGAAATAGAAGGACATTTATATTGTGTAAGATTTTATGTTGCTGGAAGTAGTTTATATTTTTGCATTTTTTCCACGCCAAAAAAAGAAATTACACTTGATGCGAAATTATCAATTGATGTGGTTTTAATAACTCAGGAGTTTTGTTTTTAATGGAAAATTATTTGAACGTGCATGTTTAGGAATAAATAATGAGAATACATAATTTAACGCTGAAATAAATATGAAATTTAAATGAATTGATGATTGATTGCAGAAATTTTATTCTAGATATGCGATCTTGTTTCCTTTATTCCTGAAAAGGATCCTATAATATGTATAGAATGTTTGAATACTTGAAGATAGGTGACGCTGTTAATAATGATTTATTAATTTTGTAAATATTTTTTTATTGGAAATAAGATTAGACAAAATTCTCGAAAATCAATTTATTTATATTTTACTTGTACATTAATGTATTAATAATAATTTGTATATTTTAAGTAACAATTCACGTAACTCCAGCAAATTATGTTCTGAAAATAATTAATTATAAATTCTCTGAAGTTTTTCTCCTGATTAGCAGTAACCCAAAATTCTGGCCGTTGGTACGTAAAGGAAACTACATTTAACTTTTATGTCTCACATCACGCAGTTGCAGCGAGGGTAGTGGGTCTTGATTTCAATCTTTACACGCGTCACCCTGAAGGCTCAAACCTGTAGGTACTTTGCCAGCATTTCCTTCTATGGCCTTACTTAGCGTCACGCAAATTTTTGAATCATCATAACACACTTATAAACAACAACTACAAGGCTAAATAAATCTTTTTGCATTTTTTTTATTGTACTATTTAAAATATGAAAGAGTGTGAAGTGAAATAACATGTAAAGTAGCACTAGTGAAGTACGAAACGCATTTAATACACTTTGTGCTTATTGTCAATATTACATACCAAGTATAGATTATCTTTATTGCTCTATTTCTTTGTTTTGCAATTAATTCAGCTATATTTAGTTTAGACGAAACCTTACATAGAAAATTCTGAAATACCGAGTCCCACAAAAAGCCGTAGTTATAAAAATCACAACCTTATGACATATAGTTTTACTTAAATACATTAAGAATTCATAAAAGTGCTTAATAGCAATTAAGAATATAAAGTAAATAATAGAGTGTTTTTAGAGGTTTTCCTCGAGCGTTAGATGATTTATTCAATAATTTAAATATCCTACGCGCATATTTAATTTACCGAGCAAACAATCAACTTTTGCCGCTAGCAGATAGTATCAGTTTATTGTAATTACATTAAGTTAGATTCTACTAGGTATTAGAGTTGAAACTCTTTCATCAACCAGGAAAACAGATGACATAAATGAAAATCACATTCTGATCTAAAAGAGAGTTAAATAAAAACATGATTTAAATTTATTCTAATCAAACTTATCAAATTAAAATCTACTTTCTGGATTATGCAACAATTACAATTTTATATGCTAAAATTTAAAAAAAAATTATAAAAGATTAACATTGACTCTTTTTACAACGTTTTGAGCAAACTGAAGTGTATTATTCTTGGGTTATCACATTTGCATCTTGCGTTAATCCCAGCGGAAATGTGCCCGTTCAAATAATTAACCCCGGAAGGATAAAGGATGTTTTGTTGCTATAAAACGTTCTGTAAAGTATCATGAATAAACAACCGTCGTACTCAGCATAAATAATTGACTTGTGGTTCTGTTAGTTGATTAAATTTAAGCGATATTGCTTGCTTTTTGTTTTTGCAATACTTAGAGTAAACTTGCTCTAAGCCAAATTGTTTTTGTCTTGTTCTATTTGCCGAGCATCTTGTTTGATTTTCAAATATAATTACAAGCCACCAGCTTGGCCTAGATTATCTTGCAATAAGTTCAATTTTCACCGATGTTTAGCAGCCTGAATGTGGCAGGTGTTTTGTAATTATGAGCACCGGTGATGCGTTGCTTTCCAGCAAGAAATCAATATTGCAAACTTTACAAGCATGTAAGGTGTTGACATTTTCTCATATGTTGTTTTATTTGGAACTTTATTGTCAGTGATAATTTAATATTATTTACATTGTTAATAGCTTAGTAGAATCAGTATTTGATCAGCATTGAGTTAAATTTGAAGAATATTGCGTTGTGCACAAGTATATTAAGTTGTGATCATACAATTCATTTCTTCATATAGATCATCTTTAAATCCTACGAAAGAATAGATTAAGTGTCTACAATATGGGTCTAGCATTAGCGTTTACTCTGTGCACAGAACGCAAGTGAATATGCTGCCACCAGGGGCAATACAGTCGCCGCCGCCGACCGTTTCGCGCAGTATCAGCAAAGCGCGCGTACCGGCCGGGTGTTTCGACGACCGAGCGCTCTCCGCCAACCAATAACAAACAAAACCCAGCTGCCGCACGCCACCGTCAGCCGTGGTACTACCAGCTTTACGTCGTATAATTCTGCGCATATTCCTCATCAACTAAAACTAAACACATTTTAAATTGTTATACGTTGTAAATTGAAAACTTTTGTTGGTCAAATGTAAAACGTAATACTTTGCTGCTAACATTCAGTTATATTGTAACTTTGAAAACAATAACAAAGACTTGATGGTGTGAGTGATAAAAACAAAAACAACGTTCAAACTTGTTTACGTCTGCTATCTCTCACTTAAAGATTCGTAATGCTTCACGTTACTTTCCGTATCAGTTGCACCGCGACAAGTTCAAGACATGTCTGGTTTTCGTTCTTCAGTGCCGTGCGTTTAATTTAATTAAATCATTTTGATGTCGTATTTTTACGTAAACGTATAACGTAAAGTATAACACAGTATGACATTTAAGCAATATTCACTTGCATGCTAATCGAAAACACTATCCCAATCTGTGATAGCCGGAAAAATCTTTGCTACTTAACTAAATCCAACTAAAGGAAACTCCAAAGAATATAATTTAAAATGTTTCTTTCTTTTAAAACCTTTTTATTGAAATTTTCTCGAAACTAAGTTGTGACCTAAAATAACTAAACAATGATAATGCAAGTGGTGTTTGTAGTCATCATCGTGGTGGCGGTGTTGACTTTACAATGTGTTGGCATGTCTCTACGTGGTTCAGACCCAGCACCTGGACGTTCGCCGGGTCCACCAATTCAAGACGACTCTTCATCGATACCTTCTACTCTGGCTGGGCCGGTTGTTTCTTCGCCTGCATCTTTGGCGTCGGATAGTTTGCGGGCTTTGGTGCGGGACAATTGTGATATTTTTCAGGAGATGAACGTGACACATGACGATGAAGCGGACGTCTATAATGTAACACTCTCTCATGAACTTTTCAACGTTGATATTTTGGTTCCGAATGTCATCTATCAAGGTAAGAAGCATTATTTCCTTATAAGATATTATTTTGCACGCTTGAGGAATATGTCTCATACGTAATATAATTTAGTATACTTGTCTTATTTCTGTCGGCAAAAGTTATAGTTACAATTTGGAAGTCTAGATGAGGTGGAAAGTGTTACTACTGTAAATTGTGTTATTCTTAATTAGGACATCGTAATTCCGTGAAACTACGACTGCTTAGTACTTAAGCAGATTTGGCACTCACAGCGGCACTCACTAACTTTGGGTAACTGCAAAGCAGGATTTTCTAAGTAACGCATTACATGCTCGAATATTAAAGCTTTCAGACATTAGGCACTTTATTTTACGTGAATACCAGCATTTACCCTATACATATTTGTTCTCACTTTTTCTTCTGTTTGCTTCCACAATGATCAAGTAGACTTAAATATCATTTTATTATTTTTAAGTCTATCGCAACAGTTAGGATTTTTTTGCTTCTACATTATTTGTTTATTTATCTACTTAAGGCAAATCACCATAAAATCAAATTAATTTGCAACTATGACAAGCCAAGCTATCTGACGTATCAAGCTTATAAAGCTCTTTTTACATACTACCCTGCTCATACAGTATCTTTTATGCTATATTGCGTCATGCTATTTATAGTAATAAGTTGAAACATCATTAAATTATATTCAAAAGATATGCGGTTGTTTTTCACTGGTTCCCGGTGCGTTGAACAAAATGTAGGTCACGTTTTTTCCTCGCCCAACTTCTAACCCTGGATCTGTGGGTGGCGGCATGTCGTTGAGTGAGGCAAAAGCAATGATTACGAATCCTAGAGGATTATTTACGGTGTTGTTTTTGTTGGTATTGTTTCAAAGAAAAGCACATGAGTACAAAGGTGGTTTAAATGAAATTTCTATGCTCTTGAAGAAGCATTAGTTCTTCTTAAGAACCTTGTATTCGTGTGTACTAAATCCATTATGATAATGCATGTAATATATGAATTATAATCAATATCGATTTGATTTGTAATTCTTAACTTAGTGCAGCTGTAATCACGTCAGCACTCGTAATTCTTCGTAACTGGCACGCTGAAAGTTTCGATAAGACCTGCCAAGTAATTTGATGCTAACAGTAGTCTACAGCCTTGAATCCACCGTAGAATTATGATTTACAATCATTATGTTTATGTAACGTTATCTTAACACTTGCAAATTATTTATTTATATAACGTTTCTGGGTTGTTGTTTT